>OZ023199.1:2342593-2568205 GCA_963995505.1 Hypericum androsaemum
TCCACACGGTTTTAAGTCTCCCGTTATAACATCAATATTACTTTACGTTCAGCGTAGAGAAGACTCTCTCTCTTGAAAAAGCGTGGAGCTTTTCTTAAATTCGAAATCGAGTTCTATCTTATCTTATTTAGATACCGATTTTTCACTACGAGCACAAACGAGAGTCACGTGGCTCATATGAATAGTTGACTTTGATATAATTTTAGAATTTTTGTTTCCAACCAAAAATCTAAAATTCATAGTTATAAGTAAATTTTTTTCTATTTATAATTATAAGAACAGCTTTAGACAAGTATTTATGTAGTTCAAAACTTTCTTTGTCCCTGTGCTGGAAATTTCATTTCCTTTTTTCCCTACCCTTCTACACCAAAAAGTGACATCGCAAGCATTTGGTACCCAACCAAACAAGACCGTTGGTTCAAGTCTCCTTCTCACCCTCCGAGTCTTCTTCCTGGATGGATGCCCTCGGCTTCTTGTGGGTCTTGTCCGGAGTTGTGGATTTAATTTTGTGGGGATTTTAGTTGTAGTTAAGGCGCTTGACGTTGAATTTATTATTTAATAGCGAAAACGGGTGTCTTTTTTCCTAGTCTTTTTCTTATTGGATTTTGGCTATGACAGGATTTTTATCGAGGTTCGTTGGCTTTGAAGATATTCAACATTTTTTCTTTTTAAACATTATCACGTCAATAAAATATCACTTATAAGAAAAGTGGAATTCTCTTCTACATTTTAACTATATCATTAACGATGACTAATTTTTAGAAGTGAAAGTAAAAAATACAGTAAAATTTCTATAAATTAATGGTGTTGGTATCGTAAAATTTTATTAATTTAGAGTATATTAACTAATTAATAGATTAATAATTTATTAATTAACAGAGTAATTTTTCGATTCAACGAAAATAAATCTAACTAAACTCCATTGTACATATGTATATCATTAATAAAAGATACCATTTAATGAATTAATTGACAGAGAAAATTTATTGTAGATATTTATAAAAATAAAATTATTGTATAACTTTGTGCATACAGAAATGAAGTGAACCAATAAGCTATAATTAATCATCTTATATGATCACTTAAAATCGAATGAATCATGTGATCAATACCCGAGAGTTACGTTTTGTCGAAACGGGGAGAAAGCTGAAAGTGGTGAAGGCCTCAGTGGCCATGTCAAAGGAGACTATGTTGCACTGTGCATGCACATCGGTCCCAGTGTCCACTCTGTCCGCCATCCACGAACAATGAGCTAGGCTGCTCCATGCATTGCACTCAGGTATCATCTTTCCGGTATCTATCCCAATGGAACTGATTTCTCTCCATGAATCTGAACTCAACTCGTAAATTGAAGCCCGATAACAAAAGCCCAAAGTGTAGTTAATTTGGACCGAAGATATCTTAACAACCTTGAGGTCACCATCAAATTCATTGAATCCGACTTTGTAGTGGTATCGGTCCACACACCAGGATCCTTCAGGACGATGGTCAGGGTGATGATATGGGAGTAACCTTGACTCTGCGGTTGTCGGATTCCATAGGATGCACCTTCCCGTCCACGAATCCGCGAAGCAGACAATGCCTCTGGATGATCCTGCCACGACAAGAGAGATCCACGTCTTAGGAAATAGAAGTGCAAATTTTGTCGGGGCGAAGGATGTTGGAGATTCTAAGATGGCGTAAGATGAGTTGATCTCTTCCGTGATGGCGAGGGACGTTTCTTTCCTCTTGCTCCGGAGGATAATTCTTCTTTCAAGGAAGCCCGGGGCCGATAGAATATGATGCCATGACTTGCATACGCTTTTAAAGCGAAGGAAAGACGCTGGAGACAATTGTTCCAATATCGGTAGCACCAGCTCCTCTGGTAGATAAAGAGAACCCATGGCGGTGCTTTTCTGGCTATCTATCTCTTCTTCCTCGGCACTGCGTAAATAAATAAAAACAATTTCATCGAACAATTTAATATGCCCAGATATATATGTAGAAACCAACAAACAATTATATGAGTAACAATGAATTTGTTGAGAAAACAACATTATTAAGTCGCTTTGGGTTTATCAAAAAGTCCTACCTAGTTTAGCCTCTGAGAATCTATAAACAAACTTACCGGTTCCAATGTAAATTATGATCTGATATTCTAAACAATCTTTGGAAGCGCCTAATTGTCATTAATGTTTGATTAAATATACAATAACGATGTTATTTTCATCTAGGGCGACTTAAAAAAAGCATCAGAGCATTATTATTCCTTCATATCTTTCATCCTAACCCTAATTAACTAGCTTAGGACATGGCGATAGACAAGAGCATGTTAAAGGTATTGTAATGATGAGATGGAGGATATGGAGAATAGTACCTTATGATATGAAAAGCAAGTCAAGATCTGGGCCAGTACCTCTAAGAATTAAACCAAAACAAACCCAAACTAATTAATCCTAATTCTATAATTAAATCAACATTTCACAATATTAAGGGATAAGTTTATTTTAGTACCCTGTAGTTTTACCATTTTTGTACCGAGCTCCATGTAGTTTCAATTAGTATTTTAGTACCCTATGGTTGACCACCAATTTTTCGAGCAGGTCCAGGGCATCTGTCCATCCAAACCCACCCGAAATGATATCATTTTTAAGACGACATGGAAGACACGTGGTGATGAGGTGACAAGGTAAAAATTTCCAAAATGATCCTAATTTTTTTTAATAACTTTTCAAAACAACCTCCCCTTTTTTATAACGTTATAACTTTCCAACAAAAAAATTGACCTTCTTCGAACTCAAGAATACCATGAACAACCTAACAAAACTAAAAAATTGATCTTCATCTAGTGTCCTCCTACCAAAGGGCTTGTAACATAGTGGTACAAGGAGTTGTAAAATCCAAGGAAGTCCAAAGTTCAAGCCTTGACAAGGTGTAAAACATTTACCTTTCAAAAAAATATATAGTGTCCCCCTTATTGAGTATTGGTAGTTAATCAAAATCAAAATTAGCATAACTTTATTATTCTAAAGCAAGAGAAAGATCGAGTTTTTTTTTAATTCTTGGGCACCATCTCTTTATGAAATGTCTTTTCGAATAATATCTTTTACATTAGTTTGAAATGAAGACCTATCCATTACTGTTGGAATAAATGCAAAATTAATGCATTTGACCCAAAGTGGAAAGCCCAAGTGGTAGGCCCAAAAGTGGAAATGGAAAGTGCATTACCACATTGGAAACAACAAGAAAAATTTCCTAGTTTATAAGGAGATACTTCTTGTTAGCTAGGAAATGAGTTGACCACCTGGAAAGTCAACTCGGACAGTTGCGCGCACCATTTGAGCATGAGCACGAGTATGAGCATGCGCTCGTACACGCACACGTGCGTGTGCAAATGGGGCATTGGACGCAGGTTGCAATGGGCACTTTGTGGCGCACTTGGTACTTCGCACGTGTCACGAGGAGTTGGAGGAGTTTTAAAGTTTTGCCGAAGCTCAGAAACTACTCAGGCTTCTCGGATGAAGAGCCACGAAGGGCTGGAATGTTCCAGAGAATTCCAGACGCCCACCGAAGGGCTGTGAGATTCCTTGCGAAGGAGTGCGAGCAAAATCCGAATGGTCACAAAGAAATGCGAAAAGGTGCTTGTGCTCAGATGCCCACCGAAGGGACACGAGCAAAGGGGTGCCTACGAGCACCGAAGAGCCACGAACTGCCTGCAATGGGACTTATTCAGAATGTCTTTCGAAGAGTCACGAACGAAGAGGTACGTGAAGGGCAACCTGTCTAATAGCCGAACGGACGCATCTCCTCGAGGGTGCACTGTGCCCCTTCGGAATGCCTGCCTCTACAGCCTATAAATAGGTCTCTCCCTCTCATTTGCATCTTGCCTCACAACTCATTATATAAGCATTCATTAGCAATAGTTGTTCTTCTCTCCCTCTCTCAAGAAAGTTTTGAATATCCAAAGTTTGCCCAAAGCTTTGAGACTCGTTGTGCTACGATCTTGGAAGCAGCTAAGTCATTGTATCTTGAGGATGATTGCCGTTGCCCGTAAGCACTGAATACATGGCAATTTTGTCTTACAGAAAAAAGAGTCAAACTCTTGCCTCGACTAGATCCTAATCAAGTACACCACCTTTGACAAACAATAATCGTAAGACAAGACCTTCTATACTTGAAGATGGCATCATCATGCTCTGCACCAGTGGTTTCGACGGTCTTAGGAACTGTCCATGTCGAAAGGCCGGCCAAGTTTAATGGCACCGAGTTCAAGAAGTGGCAGCAGAAATTGTATTATATCTGACAATGCTCAACCTGGTCCAATTCTTGAAGGAAGAGGCTTCGAAGGTGGTGGAAAATGAGACTAATTAACAAAAGATCAATGCTCTAGATACTTGGAGTCATAACGACTTCCTATATCGTAACTACATCCTGAATGGATTGGACAACACCCTCTATAATATCTATGCGGTAGCCAAGATTGTAAAAGAATTATGTGACTTTTTGGAGAAGAAGTACAAGATGAAAGATGCCGGGTTGAAGAAATTCATCGTCGAAAGATTCCTCGACTTCAAAATGGTTGATTCCAAAAAGGTGATAGATCAAGTACAAGAATTGCAACTAATTCTGCATGAGATTCATACCGAAGAAATGCAACTAAATGAGTCTTTCCAAGTGGCGGCAATGATAGAAAAGCTACCACCTCTGTAGAAGGATTTCAAAAACTACCTTAAGCATAAGAGGAAGGATATGGGTCTTGAAGACTTGATTGTGAGACCAAGGATTGAGGAAGATAACCGAAAGTCTAAAGTCAAGGCAAACAAGACCAACTCTGAAGCCACGATACACCTTGCTGAGGGTTGTACAGGCAAGAAGAGAAAGATATCCAGCCGTATTGGAAGGACACAATGATGCGAATTAGATATCAGACACTAAAAACTCCAAATCCACTAGTAGTTACGTGTTCACCATAGGTGGAAGAGCTGTATCCTGGAAATTCTCTAAACAAACATGCATAGTTCGATCCACCATGGAGTCAGAGTTTATAGCACTAGATAAAACTGGGGAAGAAGCTGAATGGCTCAGAAACTTCCTATAGGATATTCCTTGTTGGAACAAGCATGTGCCTCTTGTATTGATATATTGTGATAGCATGTCAGCAATCGGGAGAGCACAAAGTACAATGTACAATGGTAAGTCTCGACACATCCGTAGGAGACATAACACCGTCGGAAAATTGATCTCTGGTGGTATAATTACCATTGATTATGTGAAGTCCAAGGACAACATAGCTGATCCTTTGACGAAAAGAATTAATAGAGATTAAATGTATAATACAGTAAGAGGAACGGGGTTAAAACCCACTCATTAAAAAATGTTCATAGCTGTAACTCAACCATGATTAGTGGAGATCCTACAAACTTGGTTCAATGAGACAACTAAGTTATGGATAGTTTAGATGATCACTTGGAACCCATCCCATTCTCAGAAGCTGCCCAAGTACTAACCTGCAGAGGTGTGGTAAGGTTAAGAATCTACACTTTTAATGATTCCTATACCAGATAAAGGTAGAGTATGACAGGATACTCTTGATAGGAGATCACATATATAAGTGTGAAGTGAGGTCACTCCAAATGGAATAAATAATTATGAATCCAAGATAAGCTCCATGGCCGAAACAGACAAAATGTAAGAACCAAAGGATATTAGAGATATCATTGTGTAAATGTTATTGTCTTGGTTTACATAAAAAAATTGACCAGTTCAAGACATCGCGTTCGCTGAGCAACAAGTAAATCCGATAATATTTTACTAGAGAAGGTTCAAAGCCATAAGCTACCTATCTCGATGCAATAATATTTCGTCAAAACTTTTCTTAAAAGTGTTAGCATGCATTAATCATCATTCATATGGGAGATTATTGGAATAAATGCAAAATTAATGCATTTGGCCTAAAGTGGAAAGCCCAAGTGGTAGACCCAAAAGTAGAAATGGAAAGTGCATTACCACATTAGAAACAACAAGAAAAATTTCCTAGTTTATAAGGAGATGATCCTTATTAGCTAGGAAATGAGTTGACCACCTGGAAAGCCAACTCGGACTGCTGCGAGGATGGTGCATAGCACCATTCGTGCACGAGTACGTGCGTGTGCGCATGACGTATTAGACACAGGCCGCAATGGGCGCTTTGTGGCGCACTTGGTACTTCGCACGTGCGCATCGTCTGAAGGAGCTTTAAAGTTTTTCCGAAGCTCAGAAACCACTCAGGCTGCTCGGACAAAGAGGCACGAAGGGCTAAAATATTCCAGAGAATCCTAGACGGCGAAGGGTTGTGACATTCCTCGCGAAGGAGTGCAAGCGAAATCTGAATGGTCACGAAGAAGTGCGAAAAAAGTGCCTATGCTTAGATGCCCACCAAAGGGACACGAGCGAAGGGCCACCTGCCGAAGGGGTTCCTACGAGCACCGAAGAGCCACGAACTGTCTACGATGGGACTTGTCCAGAATGCCTTCCGAAGAGCCACGAACGAAGAGGTGTGTGAAGGGCAACCTATCTGATGGCCGAATGGACGCGTCTCCTCGGAGGTGCATCGTGCCCCTTCTCAATACCTGCCTCCACATCCTATAAATAGGCCTCTCCCCCTCATTTGCATCTCACCCCACAACTCATTGCATAAGCATTCATTAGCAATAGTTGTTCTTCTCTCCCTCTCTCAAGAAAGTTCCGAATATCCAAGGTTTGCCCGAAGATTCGAGACTCGTTGTGCTACGATCTTAGAAGCAGCTAATTCGTTGTATCTTTGGGACGATTGCCGTAGCCTGTCAGCACTGAATACGGGACAATCTCATCTTACGGAGAAAGAGTCAAACTCTTGCCTCGACTAGATCCTAATTAGGTACACCACCTCCGACAAACAACAATTACCACTTAGATAAACTCTTTCATGTTGATATAGTAAAAGACCAAGTTGAGTTATATTTTTCTGTGTGTTTGGATATGTTCTGTTTGTCTTGCTCCTGTTGACTAGAGAAGAGCGAAACTGAGAGCCATCAGACTTGACCAGGTGACCAGTCGTCCGCCTTAAGCCAAAATTCCAACGGTCTTCTTCCTCCTCCTCTTAGAGACGTGTGATCAAAACTTGAAGATTTTACAATAAAGTTTTAAACTATAAGAATTTTGAAGATAATTATATCAAAGATAAGACAATTTCAAAATAATTTGTCCGAAAAAATCTTTCGTCTTAAACGAAACAATAAAACCGACGAACACCTTAAAGAAAGAAAATCTCTCAATTGCTCTGCAACTTCTTCCAAGAAAGACAACCCTTAACTTGTAAAATGGTCTTCCAAATAGAACTGGCAGTTGAAAAGAGTATCAGTATCAACTGGAAGGTTAATGACTTTGACTTTTCAGTCAAACTATTTAATGCACAAAAATTTCAGATTGCAATACACGGCTGTTAAATTTTAGAGGTTAAAAAAGGTTAGAGTTTATTTTATTATTATGTGTTTGTACTTTGACATAGTCATATGGCACACAAAAACAAAATTAGTAATACGACATAATACAAGTAGATTACTGATTTGATATAACATATGAGATAGTTCAATTAATTAGTGTTAGTACAGGTCACTTGATTGTTAATTAGATGATGCACGTGAATAAAATCAGTGACATGTCATGTCATGATAGCTCAACTAAATAGAATTAGTTAATATCACTTAATTGTTAATAATATAAAACTCTTGTCTATCTGGTCATAAAATTTAGACTCGAACGATTGAAACCATTCGACCTAAGAAAAAAAAACTAGCCGGTGGTCGTTTCCAATTTCTAGGAAGCTTCTTTCCATTAACGATTAAAGAAAGAAAAGCATACAGATGCAAAGCCTAACTCACAACACCAGATACTTTGAAAAGTTGAACTTCCTGAACCCGAAAATTAAACAATAAGCCTAGAAAATGCATCAACAACCAACCTCCTCCCTCTTCTCCTGCTTCCTGCAATTGTCCTTTTTCCCGCTTTTCCTGCTCCCAATAGCAAGAACAGCAGGCCAGGGAGTTCCAGACCAATGTCAGGAAACAAGGTGCGGGATGAACGGCCCGTCGATCCGGTTCCCTTTCCGCCTCACGACGCAGCCAGAAAGCTGTGGATTCCCTGGCTTCGAGCTATCCTGCTCGCCAGGAAACAACCATACACTTATCAGGCTAAACCTGACTACATCCTTCATTCAATTCCGCGTCGTGAACATTGATTACCGGTTACAAGCCATTTCCGTTTCCTACCCTGGACGCTGCCTCCCGGAGTTTGCCCGGTACTTCACCCCGGAGTTTGCCCGGTACTTCAACCCGGAGTACGCCCGTTTTCAGTACAAAACATGGGACGGTTTTTATTACAAAAAAGGGTACGTTTTCGCAATCTTAAGATGTCCTGCCTCCAACACCTCCTCCGGGACGAGGAGGAACCTGCAAGGGAAGGTGGTTTGTTTAAGCGTACCTGGAGCCTACGATGCTTATGCCTTGAACCTGGACGTGGATGCGAGTTTCCTTCCAATCGTGGGTTGTACTCGGATGTAAACTGTCCCATATATTCCCGACAGCTTGTTTCAGTCGGATGAGATTGGATTGTTTTGGGATCGGCCCGATTGTTTCCATTGTGAACACAAGAGCATGACTTGTGGGTTTACAGACAATACCACCAGGAACTCCACCAACTGCTTCGGCGGATCTCCCACGGATCGCTCAGGTACGTTTCTTGGTTCTCGGGTATGCTTGTTATACTAGACGTGTTCTCAGGAGACTCGTTATGTGGTTTACTGCAAATCTATCGTTCCAAAGATTTTGGTTCCTATGTAAAACGAAATCTTTTGGACAAGATTTTGTGGTGGACGTAAATAGTAAGTACAGATAATCTTAAAAGTGGTTCGTAAAGAAAGTGATCCTTTGACGTAATTTTCATTTTCTCCAAAGGGACCAGATCGAATAACGCTAATAGCTAGGACCGAAATAGAAACCAACAATGTAATTAGATAGAATGGTTGCAGGTGAGTGTTTATAAGATTAGGCTCCAACATGGTAATTAGAAACCAACAATGTAATTAGATAGAATGGTTCTGCATTTACGCACTGCCGGATAAAACAACCAAGTGGATTAAGGCAATAGATTGTGAATCCATCGTTCGTGGATTCAATTTCCGTTGTTAGCCCAATTTGTCCCACCATATCATCTGTTATTTAAATAGGTAAATGTTGTTGCCGGATATAACGTTCGCTCTTTGCAGGTTCCATCCTAGGTTCGTTGGTTCTGCTGGTGATGTTAGGTGCACTCTATCGGAAATACAGAGCACATAAGAAAGAGAAGAAAAACCAAGCAAGGATAGAGAAGTTCTTGGCGGACTACAAAGCTCAAAAGCCAGCGAGATACTCCTATGCCGATCTCATGAGGATCACAGACAAGTTCAAAGAGAAACTGGGACAAGGAGCCTATGGAATAGTGTACCGCGGAATTCTCTCGAGTGAGATCTTTGTAGCTGTGAAGATGTTGAACCACGCGACCGGGAACGGTGAGGAGTTCATCAATGAAGTAGGGACAATGGCCAGAATTTACCATGTCAATGTGGTTCGTTTGGTCGGATTCTGCGCAGACAGGTTCCGAAGAGCTGTGGTGTATGAATTTGTTGGACCTTGGGCCCATCAGGCAATTATTATTGTGCCTAATTGGGCCCGGGCCCATCAGACCCATAAGTTTGGTTGGATGGACTGGTCAACCCGCGTTGACCGGCCCGAAGCCACGCAAGCACCACGTCAACGCGACGTGGCGCTGACGTCATATGTGGCAGTATACGTGGTGCCACGTGGCGGACATGCGGTCCAAAGTGACACGTGTCGTGACACGTGGCGGACATGCAGTCCAAAGTGCCAAGTGGCGTGACACGTGGCAGCCATGCGCGACACGTGGCATGCCACGTGGCGCATTTTGGTTGTCCGGATTTCCCTATAAAAAGGGAAATCTGGCTGGACCAAATTGGAAGTTTGCCTACAACCACTCAATAAGAAAGAAAAAATTCTGGATTAGTTCCTGAATTTTGATCAGATTTTCTATAAAGGAAATCTTGTGAAAATCAATTACGAATTCGTTAAAATGTGATCGTAATTCGACTAGCACGAAGACTTTGTGGATCCGAACCTGTGGACCTCTTGCTTCAACAAGTAAGTAATTTATTATTAACGAATTAGTTTGTTAATTAAACGGGTTTAACACGTAATTACTCATTAATTACGCGTCGAATCCGTCAATTGGTATCAGAGCATGGTTGAAACCATGTTTTGATGATAATATGATGTTTTAATTCAAATAATTATGTGATTTTTTGGGTTAAAAATCGTATTAATTGTGATTTTATTGAAAATCATAATCTGTTGGACTTTAAAATAATTAATTTAGAACCAGCGGGACTAAATTAATTTTTGCCTAACCGCACGGGCAAATTCGCGCACGCGCGAAACCTTAAGGTACCAATCTAAAATTTGACTGCTTACGTGGCACTTGCGTGTCATGGACTTCGGTGCAATATTCAAAAAACTTGGGGATTAATTGAAAATTTGTCCAAAAATCCCCAAATCGTCAAAAACCCTAATCGGGCGATTAGGGCGATTTCGCCCCAAATCAAATTCCATCGATTTTGTCAGAAATCTGACGATTTCGATGCCGTAGATCGACGATAGTCGATTCTCCGGCTTCTCCCCGACGTCCCGATACCACGTTTGTGGATCGACGCCACCAGAATCGCAAGATCGAAGACGACAATGGCGGAGAGGCGCGGAACGGAGAAGACGTTCGTGACGGAGAACGGCTGGACAACGGCTCGCGAGGCTGCTACAGACATGCTCGCGAGGCCGAGACGAGTCAAACGCGACCGGTTTCGGCCGTTGGTTCGCCGCCGTTACGCGGCAATCGTAGGAGGAGCGGCGGCCGGGTTTTTTCGTCGCGCGGGAGAAGAGAGAGAAATCAGAAGGGGAAAATATGCGAGGGGCAAAATCGTAATTTCATGATTTTTCCTGAAAATATTTATACCCAGGTCAAGAAAATCAAAAAACCAGACGGATTTGCCTGGTTTCTTGGTTCGACCTAACCCGATTTACGGTCAATTTGGACTTAAATATTGGGTTTTTTCTCTTTTAATTGAATAAAATCAGTTTTTATTCAATTAAAATTCAATAAATTGATAAAAAATTTGAGAAATTTTTGTCAATTAGGTTTATTAAAATTATGACGAAATTTTAATAAACTTAAAATTATTTTGGAACGAGTTCCGAGATATGCTAAAGTTAAACTAAAATCATAATAATTGATCCATAATATGATCATCAAAAGATTGAAAATGAGTTTTTCAATCCTATTTTGGGAGAATATGAGAATTAACCCGAAATTGAATTGCAATTGTTGCAAGATTTGATGGCTACTGGAGGAAGGTATCTGAACTTATGTGCAACAGAACTTCAACAAAAGATTCTGAAGCGCCGTTTACCGCTGCGTGTGCCTCAGGATGACATGTATGTTATCGTCGAGCACATTGAGGCTGTTCACCGGGAGATGCAAGAATGCATCTGGGCCGGAGGTTACGATCATGGAGAGGACTGGCCCTCTATGTTTCGAGACCTCCTAGTCACGCTAAAAATCCAAGAAGATATGAGTATCTTCTCGGTACATGAGTTCAATACCTATAGAGATGCTCTCTATGGTTTGATTCACTATCTCGAGGAGAGGGGTCTTCTCAGAGAAATGATACCTTCTCCTGTTCTGGAGCTGCGAAGCGGTTTGATCTTGAACCGCTACCTCGCTAAGGAATACCATTACAGTTTTCCTCCGCTCCTGATCATCTGGATCATGGATTCAATTCCAGTTCCGGCAAGTACCCTGGAACTTCTCGCCGGATCGTCCTCGCACCTGGTCCCCACAGGATCGTCCTCGGACCCGGATCCAGATATGTATATGGATTCTCCTACCGGATCGCCTGGACATCTGATCCCCGTGTGATTACATGTTTAACTATCCCCATGTACATATGTTGTTTTTTTGGGAAATTTTGTACAATAGGTTGAGACCTTTTCTGAGTTTTTTGCACATGTGTGAATAAGCTCAGAATGTACAAATGCATGTAATTAAATAAAAATATTTGTTTACTTACTTCCACTTGAATTTACTATCGATGAATTTTAAACGGTTGAAGTTTAAGAGTAATACTTGAATGGTGAGGGGAAGCATGCCCGCGACCCACTTCAATTTTGAGATTAATCAAGAACTTCATATCGTTAAAAGTTATGAGTGATTAGTAAATTGAATCATATTGCCAAATTAAATTTCTAATATGTTCTCATATTAAAAAATCCCTATAGAGATGTCAGTCGCTTCTAGATCCATCATAGCTGAGCTAAACCGTGAGTCAAAACTCAATGGTGAAAACTATGAGAATTGGAGCATGAAAATCCAATATGTGCTTGAAGAACAAGAGGTTCTGGAGCACATACATGTGATAATGGATGAGCCTGAAGAAGGCACAATTGCTCAACATAAGCGAGATAAGGAAGCTTATGTTATTTGGAAGAGAAAAAATACTACTGCTCGATTGATCTTGTTGAGTTCAATGATGGATGATATCACCAGACAATTTTGCGTGCATGACAACGCGAAAGAGTTATGGGATGCTCTCAAACAAAAATTCGGAAAGCTTTCAGTGTCGAAGCTGCGTGCTTTGACCATAAGGTTTGACACCTTTAAAAAGCATCCGGAGGTTCCCATGAGGAAACACTTGAGAGTGATGTCCAATATGATCAGTGAACTAGCAGAGGCTGGTCACATACTCAGCAACGAGCAGCAGATTCAAGCTGTCATCCATTCTCTACCACAAAGTTGGGAACAGATGAAGATGAATCTGACCCATTCCGATCATTTGGTAACATTTGATGATGTTGCCAGACACCTTGAGCTGGAAGAAGATCGCCTCCTAGCTATGAAATCCCACCCTGAAGCCCATTCGATTTGTTCGACTGGGAGTGATGGGAAAAGGAAGAAAGGTAAAGGGAAGGGTAAGTGTAAACAAACTCCAAAGGCTGAAAACCATGGAACCAAGTTGGATGGCTCCAAGGCTAAAAAGAACAAGCGGTTTAACATTTCAAATGTGAAATGTTTTAACTGTCAACAGAAGGGACATTTTGCAAAAGATTGCAAGATGCTCAAGCAGGTACAACTAAACTCAAGTGTGAGCAAGTTGTATGTATCCTCTTGTACCCTTCTAACTGAGTCACATTCTATGTGGGTGATTGATTCAGGAGTGACAGACCATATAGCTAGAGACCGTTGTTCGTTCGTTGAGTACATGTGGTTGCCGTCTGGAGCAAAAACCATTTTTATCGGTAATAACTCGTGCGTGGATGTGAAAGGCCTGGGCACTTGTAGATTACACCTTCGTGGTGGTCGTGCCCTTCTTTTACATGACGTGTTGTTTGCTCCAGACATACGAAGGAACCTAATCTCAGTTTCGGCCTTAATGTCTTTAGGTTTTCGGTTGTCGTTTGAGAACGACACCGTTAGATTATTTTTGGATGATGCCTATTTTGGCCTTGGATATATATCGAAAGATTTTTTGATTCTGGATATTGATCCTTGTGAAAGTTTTTCCTTTGTCACTAGTTCAAATTCATCAGAGGATGATATTAAACTATGGCATTCTAGACTTGGCCATATCGGTCAAGATCGTTTAAACCGTCTAGCTAAGGCAGGACTGTTGGGCAATATAGAGAAATATATATTACCTAGTTGCGTATCTTGTCTAGAAGGGAAAAGCACTAGAAAACCTTTCGGTACTGGGGCTAGAGCCAAATTTCTAATACAATTAATCCATTCTGACATATGTGGTCCAATGAAAGTGAGGGCAAGGCATAGAGCATATTACTTCATCACCTTTATTGACGACTGTACTAGATATGGTCAAATATACCTTATTTCTCACAAGTCTGAAGCCTTAAACTGCTTCATGACTTACATGAGTTTTGTTGAGAATCAGAAGGACATAAAGATAAAGGCCTTACGAACTGATCGTGGCCGTGAATATCTTTCTGATGAGTTCAAAGCTCTATGCATTGAAAAAAGAATTGTACATCAGTTGTCCATTCCTTATACACCACAGCAAAACGGAGTTACTGAAAGAAGGAATAGAACCCTTCTTGATATGGTTAGATCGATGATGGCAGAGGCAAGTTTGCCTATATCATTCTATGGAGATGCGCTCCTGACTGCCGCATACGTTCTAAACCGTGTTCCCTCTAAGTCTGTTACAGCCACTCCTTACGAAATGTGGATAGATCGGAAGCCCGATTTATCCTATTTTAAGCCATGAGGGTGTGCGTCATATGTCCATTCTACCTCAAGTACTTTCGGTAAATTAGGACTGAGAGATAGAAAAAGTATCTTTATAAGATACCCAGAGGTATCTAAAGGGTACGTGTTCGTGGGTGAACTGGACAATGGACATGTGACAGAATTTGAATCACGCGATGTCACATTTTTGGAGAATAAATTTCCAAAGTTGGGGGAGGTTAGTAGTGACCTTACCATTTATGAGACAAATGAACCAGAATCATCTGGATCACTTCTTCCGAGTGGGAGAATTGAGGAGGAAGATAGAGATTTTTCAACTCAAAATGATCTGGAAGGTCGTGATCTAAGTCCTGAAAGGGAGGTAATTCCTTATTCCAGTGGGAGTACGGTATTTCCACCCAGTGGGAGTACGATTCATGGATATGATAAATATATGAGAGATGTTTATCAAAACTGGGAATACCGTAGGTCTAGCAGAACTAGCATACCATGTCGATGATTTGACATCGAAGGTGAGGCTAATGCGTTCTTGGTATCACTAAAGAAATTTGGTGGTCCAAGTAAAATTTTTCTGGCCATCCTGCAGGATGAAGATGAACCAAAGAATGTATCTGAAACTTTGTCATCTCCAAAACAAACTGAATGGATAAATGCAATGGAAGAAGAAATGTCTTCTATGATCAAACACTAGGTTTGGGATCTGGTTGACCTACCTAAGGGGCGTAGGGCAATTGGGAATAAGTGGATTCTCAAAATCAAGCGCAATGCAGATGGCAGTATCGAAAGATACAAAGCGCGTTTGGTTGCCCAAGGATTTAAACAACAGGCTGGGATAGACTATGAGGAGACTTTTGCACCTGTTGTTAGATTTACGTCAATTAGGGTCATTTTAGCTATGGTTGCTAACATGAATCTAGAATTACATCAAATGGATGTAAAGACTGCTTTTCTCCACAGAGAATTGGATGAAGAAATCTATATGATTCAGCCTGAGGGTTACATTCAAAAAGGCTGCGAACACAAAGTTTGCAAATTGAATAGATCAATTTATGGCCTTAAGCAGTCGTCTAGACAGTGGTATATTCGCTTTCATAATACGATAATGCAGCATGATTTTATTATGATAGACGAAGATCATTATGTGTATGTTAAGCAATCAGGAAAGAAGTTCGTTATCATCACCTTGTATGTTGATGACATACTTTTAGCTGGAAATGACATGGGATTTCTTGTCAAAATCAAAGATTGGTTATCTTCCAACTTTGAAATGAAAGACATGGGTGAAGCAGATTACATACTCGGAGTTAAGATTTCGAGGAATCGTTCGAAGAGAATAGTGTCTCTTTCACAAGAGACATATATTTGCAAAGTAGTAGAACGTTTCAATTGTGATCACAGTAACCCAAAGTATGTCCCATTGGTTAAAGGTCATAATTTGTGTAAGGACATGTGCCCAAAAATAGCTAAACAACCTAGGGACATGGAGAAGATTCCTTATGCCAATGCAGTTGGATGCCTGATGTACGCAATATTGTGTACTAGACTTGATATTTGCTATGCTGTAAGAATAGCAAGCAGATATCAGTCTGATCCAGGCAGTGCTCACTAGAAGGCTGTCAAAGGGATTTTGAAATATTTGAACACTACTGCAGAATACTCCTTGTGCTATCAAGGCAGTGACCTGATATTGAGTGGCTATACTGATACTGATTGGGAAGGTGATGTGGATAAAACAAAGTCTACATTTGGATTCATTTTCTTGTTAAATAGGGGTGCTATCTCATGGAGCAGTAAGAAGCAAACATGTGTATCCCTGTCAATAATGGAAGCGGAATATGTAGCTTCAGCTCATGCTGCACAAGAAGCGGTATGGTTGAAGAGATTCTTAAGCCATCTCTCCCTGATCAACTCGACGGAGCCCGTGAGTCTATTCTGCGACAACCAGGCGGCTATAGCTTATGCTAAGGATCCTAGATTCCATAGCAAGGCTAAGCATATATATATTAAATTTCACTTTGTTAGAAATTTAATAAAATATAAAGAACTGTCTATGAAACACATATCTACACGAGATATGGCCGCAGATCCAATGACTAAAGCATTACCTCGAGAAGTGTTCGAGAAATATGTTAAGTCACTGGGTTTACGACGGTTTCATTTGTAATCCGATTAGTTGGAATAAAGGATTTTTATTTGGCAATATGAGTTAAATGTGAAACATATCGGACAGAGAAGTAGCCCACTCACACGGGTGTTTATCTTAGTGGGAGTCAAGAAGTTGATTCCTAGATGAGATGAGGCAGTTATTGGACATTCATAAGTGCATGTCCTATGACAGAATGCCGTCTTGCTCAAGAGCAAGTTTTCTTATGGGATGCAGGAATAAGTTGCTGCATTTGGATTTTCTACAATCCATATGATAAGATATAAGTGGAACTTATCATACTATCTGTCATATTAGCCTAGAGTTAAGCTAAGGCTGATACTCTAGTATGGTGTTAAATGACATGTGTTCCTTTAAAAAGGAAAGTACACCGTATGTGTGCTACTCGACCACTGGATGGGATGAAAATGTTGAGTGATTTCACAATCCCTGGTGTGAGACCAATTTTGGAGAACTGTGATTTTCGAAACCTACCCTTAAGATCCTAAACATATTCTGGAAGTATGGTCCAGTGCTGCTAGCGTGGAAAGTTCATGAAAAGGTTATGGCATAGCGATTCGACCTGGTAGGGCTGACCAGAAAAGCAGGCTGTATCATTATGAAAAGAATATAGTTAAGAGAGAAGGAACTCTGTTCATCACATTCTGAGTTTCGTGATTCAGGTGCACCAATTGTATTGAAAAGTACAATAGTGAACCCGAATATAATTGTTTGAAATCACTGATGTGAACAATGGAATGTGACATGAGTCCTGGGGTAATAGCATACATTATACAAGAAGGTTGTCGAGATGCTATTATTCAAGTAGCCTGAGTGTCTGTGCTCTTGAATTTGGCTTAACATACTCGACGTGTGCTGGTCGCACGAAATCCTTTAAAGAAATCTGATAACTGTTGATCAAGGTCAATAATAATTGAGTGGGAGATGTTGGACATTGGGCCCATCAGGCAATTATTATTGGGCCTAATTGGGCCCGGGCCCATCAGGCCCATAAGTTGGGTTGGATGGGCCGGTCAACCCGCGTTGACCGGTCCGAAGCCACGCAAGCACCACGTCAATGCGACGTGGCACTGACGTCATATGTGGTAGTCCACGTGGCGCACCCACGTGGTGCCACATGGCGGACATGCGGTACAAAGTGACACGTGGCGGGCATGTAGTCCGAAGTGCCACGTGGCGGACGTGCAATCTGAAATGCCACGTGGCGTGCGTGTGGCCTAAAAGTGCCATGTGCGACACGTGGCATGCCACGTGGCAGCCTTGTGCGACACGTGGCGCATTTTGGTTGTCCGGATTTCCCTATAAAAAGGGAAATCTGGCTGGACCAAATTGAAAGTTTGCCTACAACCACTCAATAAGAAAGGAAAAATTCTGGATTAGTTCCTGAATTTTGATCAGATTTTCTATAAAGGAAATCTCGTGAAAATCAATTACGAATCCGTTAAAACGTGATCGTAATTCGACTAGCACGAAGACTTTGTGGATCCGAACCTGTGGACCTCTTGCTTCAACAAGTAAGTGATTTATTATTAACGAATTAGTTTGTTAATTAAACGGATTTAACACGTAATTACTCGTTAATTACGCGTCGAATCCGTCAGAATTCCTACCAAATAGGTCACTAGAGAAATTCATCTTCCCGGATGACGGCGGCTAGCAACATGCTCTTGGTTGGGAGAAGCTGAAAGATATTGCTCTTGGGATAGCAAAAGGAATCGAGTACCTTCACCAAGGGTGTGACCAGAGGATCCTGCATTTTGATATCAAACCTCACAACATCTTGCTTGACGAGGACCTCACCCCGAAGATTTCGGATTTCAGGTTGGCCAAGTTATGCGCCAAGGACCAAAGTGCTGTTTCCATGACCGCCACCAGGGGAACAATGGGCTACATAGCACCCGAAGTGTTCTCTAGGAACTTCGGCAACGTGTCTCATAAGTCCGATGTGTACAGCTTCGGAATGTTGTTGCTAGAAATGGTCGGAGGAAGGAGGAATCGTGACGAAAAAACAGATAAGGCTAGCCATGTCTTCTTCTTCCCTGAATGGATATACAATCAGGTGGAGCAAGGGCAAGAGCTAGATATCCGGTTAGAGGAAGACGGAGATGCCAAGATCGCGAAGAAGCTCACCATTGTGGCATTGAGTTGTATTCAGTGGTACCCAGTGGATCGTCCGTCCATGAATGTTGTTGTCCAGATGCTGAAAGGAGAAGGTGAGGACCTGACAATTCCGCCTAATCCATTTAACGAAGGCGGTGGTCATAAGGGCAGACGCCTTGGCCAACACTGGACATCATCCCTGAAACAGAGTGATTGCAGGTTGAAAGAGCCTTGATTTCAGGTTGCAGTTTAAAGAGCATATGTGTATAAGACTCCGATATTGTTCGCCATTGAATATCATTTAGAGTAAAAAAATATGTGTATAACATAAGGCATCAGGTTCTTGATTATAATTGTGCTACTAGTAGATGCAAAAAAAAAACAATAAAACTGCTCTCTGAAGCTGTAAAAGTTTCACTCCCATGCTGAAATTTCGGAAAGAACTACCCATTGAATTTGTATCACATGGATTGAGGTGTTGAATAAGTTATAATTTGAAGGTTCTTGGAAATTATTAATTTTGTCCGGTTTAAAAAATCAGTAAGTTTAATAAATTAAAAAAATATTTTTTGAAAATATCCTATATAAATATATACTCCTTTCAATATTATAAATTAATAATAATATAAAATTATAAATACATATGATTATGATAATTTAGTAAAATATAAATATATGGTTGTTTTCCTAATCTTTCTCAATGTATTTAAGAGTTTGTGTCATCTCCTCCGACTGCAAATTGCCGCTATGACTCTGTTCCTTTCGCATAATTTGTTCTAAAATTACTGAATCATCAGGACTTCATTATCAATTGAATTTTCAAACATACTCCCATAGTTTGTTCTAAACTTTGATCATTTTCACCCAAATAATCCAACAATTGATTGACGTCCATTTTATTGTGGTAACCCATATCATTGATTAAGTTCTCTTATGTATGCATTCTTTTCATGAGTGAACCAATAAATTTAATAGAATACAAACCAATATAATTTATCTTTTCAATGAATAATTAGTATATTATAGAATAATTTTTGTACTGTACGCACAAAGTTATACAATAATTTTAAGTATTAAAATCAATATTTATTACTTAAGTATTTATTTTTATAAATATTTTTCCTAAAATAAAATTTCTCTATCAATATATTTTATTAATGATATACGTATGTACAATGGACTTTAGTTAAAAAAAATTGTTGAATCGAAAAATCACTCTGTATATTAATAAATTACTATCAATTAATTAATATACTCTAAACTAATAATTAGCCTCGATTTTTTTTATAAGTAACGAGTCTCTATAAAAATCCTACCGTAGTCAAAACCCAATAAAAAAGAGACCATTGACACCTTTCGCTATTAAATTCAACTAAAAGAGCTCGAATTCTGATAGGGATGGAAGGGGGATTGAATGGCCTTAGGGTAATATAGGTACACTACTATTAACAACAACAAAAAAAGCTAAAAATTAGGGAATATAGTTACAGAAATAACTAAAAAGGAAATAAATACCATCCAATTACCCTAAATAACAACAAAAATAATCAGAAAATAATAATTATGGAAAATAATACAATTTATGGAAATATAATTATGGGAATATTGGTATTTTTGTACTCGAATATTGATGTCCTTCTTCTCAGATATAAGTTTTATTCTTTTATGATATTGGTTTCCTTTGACTCTGATATTGGTATCTTTCTAGTCTAATATTTGTTTCTTTCTTCTATGATATTGATATCCTTGTACTCGGTTATTGGTATCATTCTTCTCGAATATTGGTAACCTTGTACTCTAATATTAGTTTTCTTCTACTTTGATATCGGTATCATTGTACTCTGATATCGGTATCATTGTACTCGAATATTGGTATATTGTTCTTGAATAGAAAATTAAAGCACAAAGGAAAATCATCCTAACTTGAACTAAAAAAATTAAAACCACCGATAAATTTGTCGCTGGTTCTTGTTGGTTTCTTTTAGAGGAGATTAAGAAAAGCAAACACTAAAAGAAAATAAAAGAAGAAGAATCACAGGTGCGTATCTAGCTTTGGCTTTATGAAGGACAAATCTAAACTTGTCTGAATCAGAGTAAGTTGCTTCGAGAGGAGGGTCATAAGTGGAGAGCGAGCGGCTCTTTGGTCTAGGATTTTGATAGAGAGGAGAGGAGATGAGAGGCTGTGTTTGAAGAGAGGGTAGACTTTTTGTTTTTTTTTTTGTCAATTTCAGAAGAGGATGGACAAAAAATGAGGGATTTTTTTGGAATATTTAGCTAGGTCTTTATGGGTAAAAATACTATTGTACCCTCAAATGATAATGACCGTCAGATTTAAAAATGAGTTTTAATAAATAAATCTTATTGTCCAGATTCCATACTATTTGAATGATTTTTATGTAGTTTCCACTAAAAACTTCACACAAAATTAAATCCACAACTCCGGGCAAGACCCACAAGAAGCCGAAAGCATCCAGGAAGAAGAGAATTCCACTTAAAACATCGATTGACTTGGTATTTGTTTGAGAATGGTGGGATACATTCTGCATACTTCCAAAAGACTCGGAGGATGAGAAGGAGACTTGAACCAATGGTCCTTGTCGGGAGAGGACTTTTTGGTACCAAATGCAAATAGAGGGAGGGGTAGGGAAAAAGGAAATGAAATTTCCAGCACATCGACAAAGAAAGTTTTGAACTACATAGTAATTAATCAAAAAGTCATCAAATTATATGATACTTACAGGAGAATTTCACGTATTGTGAATTTTTTTTTAAGTGGAAAAAATTTACGTAACCTTAAAATTGTGTTGAATATGGAAATGCTAATATGGTATCAAAACTAATTATTCATAAGAGACATATATCGTGGCTCGCTGCACTCGCTTAAGAAAGTTATGCTACATTGCTTGATCTTAAATATCCAAAAGAAATTTTCCACGCTCTTTCTGGAGAGATATATATCCTTGTCTACCGTGAAAGTAACGTGATATTTTTTTAAATAAGTTGAGATATATATTTAGTAGGATAAAATAAGAAATATATACACACGAAAACAGCAGAATATAACCCCAAGTACTCCGATATTGCATCCTCATCTTTCCTCATCCTATTACGCTTCCATGGTCAAGCTATTGACTTTCCCGTTCCAGCTGCTGCTGCTGCTACTACTGCCAATCACCCTATTACAGTTTCCGACATGTAGTTCTAGTACCGTTAGGCGCGATTTGTGTTCCTCTTCGTGCGGGGACATCCGCAACATCAGCAACCCTTTCCGGCTCAACACGGACCCCATCAGCTGCGGCGACAAACAATTGGAAATCACCTGCGACGAAAATGTTCCGATGTTGTACAACAAGTCCGAGAGGTACTTCGTAAGGTCCATCGATTACAGAAACTACACCATCCGCTTGTCCGATGCCTCATTAGTCCCACTACCCAACAGCAGTACCTTCTTCTGTAACCATTCCCACACCACGGACCCGTATACTACTGGAAGTTTGGGGAATATTTTGACTGCAGAATTTTACGTTAACCTAGTTATCATAAGCTGCCCGAGTCCACTGAACATCAGCACGCAATCATATAAATACTCATGGAGTAGTTATGTGGATGGCGCCATCTGCAGTGGTCATGAATCTGACGAACATGCTGCAAGGAGATCAACAACCACTTCGAGCTATTGGTACGCAGGAGTTGCTTATTTTGCAGGGAAACTAGAGGATTCGTGCCGAGTGGAGCTGATGCTTGTTACGTCCATGGAAGTCAATACAAGCAAAGGTTTTGTATCTTTTGATGATGTTCGTGAGAGCTGGTCATATGGGTTCGAGGTCTCCTGGCGTGATTGGTTTTGCTCTCGCCATTATCCTCGCGAGGATCCGTGCGGATATAAGGATGAGGACACCGGTAGTCATTTTCTTTTACTTTACGGCTTCCCATTCTTCTTTTTCATTATATTTCTGTCTATTTTATTTTCTATCATAGGTACATAATTAAACCTCAATTGGCAAACCAATCAACCCCGGGACACTCAACCAACCACACCATCTAATTTAATTAGCTATGTTTTGTAGATCAAAAGTTGACAATTATAGATTTCTATCGATTCATATATATTCCTTTTACCATCCGGACAGGTTCCTTTTAGCAGGTTGTCATTTTATCCAACTATGAATGCTCCAAAATTGTTCGTAGAGCGAAATAACAAAGTAATCAGTCAACAAATATTTCTCTAATTGATATTTTATTTCACAATGGTACGTTAACTCCTATTTGTCTGCACATATGGCGAGCTGTGTCATTCTGTCCTGTACTAAATCAAATGTGTGTTGTCCTTTAATTTTTTTAGTCTGGGTTGTCCTTTAATTTTCTTCTCTATTTGGTGTTAGGATTCCTAAAACAATTCTGGGACAACCTTCAACAACTCTGGGGCTCGTCCCTCCATCGCCTACTTGTAAAGCTCGGGCTCAATTGTAAGAATCTAACGACCTTCTCTTCCTTTTCAACACAATCAAATCAAATGGTGATCTTTATATTTTTCCTCTTACATTCAATGCAGATGATAAAAAGGATGCCATGAACATTACGAGTATGCTATATCTCTTTTCATTTTTCTTCACCTCTTCCTCTTAAAAATATGGAGATTCTAACATGGTCAAGCATGTAATGGTGGATGGCTGGTTTCGGTTTGTCTTGTAACAGAATTCGTTTGTTGGTCCTATTGCAGTTCCATTTCTTGTAAGAGCGGTCCCTTACTATGTGTTCATTCTATATGGTAAGAAGTTCTCTGCCTCAGAACTATGCGCGTCCTTATATGGTATGATATGCGTCTAACCAGAAATCCTCCTTCCGATTCTCAAATTCTTGCAGTACTGCTCCATGCAGTATTTCTGACGATAGGAGCTCCATTTGTTATTGCTTTTTTGGTGTACAAATGGAGAAGAAGGCATCTTTCCTTCTACGACAACATTGAATGTTTTCTGGAGAACACTTATGATCAGCTAATGCCAGTAAGATATTCTTACGGGGACATTAAGAAGATAACTAAAGGTTTCAAGAGTGAGCTCGGCCAAGGAGGCTATGGTTGTGTCTACAAGGGAAAACTTCGTAGCGGCCAGATTGCAGCTGTCAAGATTCTAGGGAAGGCCGATACGGATGGTAAGGATTTCATCAATGAGGTTGCCACTATCGGAAGAGTCCACCATTTCAATGTGGTCCGCCTGATCGGATTCTGTGCAGAAGGATCGAAACGTGCTCTTGTTTATCCTTTCATGCCTAACGGGTCTCTTGACAAGTACATATTGTCTCATCATAAAGATCATACAGATAATGTACCGACGATAACTGATGAGAAAATGTATGAGATCGCTTTGGGAGTGGCTAATGGCATCGAGTATCTGCATCAAGGTTGCGAAATACAAATCTTACATTTTGATATCAAACCCCACAACATTCTTCTCGATGAGAATTTTGTTCCCAAGGTAGCAGATTTTGGCTTGGCAAAATTGTATCCAACAGATAAAAGTATTGTATCTCTCACCGCCATCAAAGGAACGCTAGGTTATATGGCCCCAGAATTTTTCTATAGAAGTGTCGGAGGCATATCCTACAAAGCCGACGTGTATAGTTTCGGAAGAATGTTGATGGAAATGGCAGCAAGGAAGAGAGACCCAAGTTCAGTGGCTGCGAATTCTAGCGAGATTTTCTTGCCTTCTTGGATGCACGATCAATTTAGCCAAGGAAATGACAATTGGCTAGGGGACACTACCGAGGAAGATAAAGAGATAAGGAAGAAAATGATGATGGTGGGGCTTTGGTGTGTGCAATTGATCCCAACTGATCATCCTTCAATGCAGAAAGTTATAGAGATGCTTCGTGGAGGACTTAATGCCCTCCAGTTGCCTCCAAGGCCGTCCTTCGCTCCATCATTCTTTCCGATGAATGTGGAAGACTCGTCAACCGAAATTACCAATGCAAGTGAGGATTCAAGTTCATATTACATGACCTTCGAGTCTGCTGAGAATGAAGATGAAGCTGTACTAGTTGAATCTCATGAATATGTGGTCTAGCAACAAATTAAACCACTCCAGGATTTTTTGTATGCGTGTAATATCTATATCTTGCTCTCTTTTTTGGCGAGGAAACCTACAACTTAGGTTTGTATTAGCTATATGGTTGTTAATTGTTAATTAGGTGGCTTTGAATTTTGGCAATTCAAGTGAGATAGAGATTTATGTTGGAGGTGTAGTTTCGCTTATGACCTATGTATTGTGTATTTCCCTTTTTTTTTTGGGAAAGTGCATCATGTAACTCCTTAATCATTGTCTCATAGATGAAGATCTTTCCATAGAATTTCGTTCATCATCATGTGTGCTTTATCTCTGATGGAGGTTTAAACACTTCTGGTACCCCTTATTTCTGATGTAGGTATACTCCTTAATCAAATATTTTGTTTTCCTACTTATTTTTTGTTGTTCATGTTCCAATTTTTTTTATGAAGGATTATCGAATTTAGGAGAAACTACTGAAAGAGATGACCAAGAATGATGATGATGATGATGATGGGACTTTGTTGTATGCGACTAAAGCGAAGTGTCGCTTTCTCGGAAGTCCAAAAATGCCGCGGAATGCACAAGTGATCGTACTTTATGCAGCAGAATCGAGTCGCCTTCAAGTGATCGTCCTTCTATGTTCGCACTTATAAGAAGAAGTTAGGATTTGTCTCAAATTCTAGATAAGTTAGAACTCTTATTCCTATTAGATAAGGTAATAACAATCTCCTATATATATAGACCTATGCTTAGGTTTTATTTGTGCAGTCGAGAGTTGTAAAGTAGAGAGAACCCTCACGGAGGCGTTGTAACCAGTTTGACTCACATAGTGGACGCTCTTTTTGCCTGCGGTTTTTCTCATTTCGATGTACCAGGAAGATTCAACTACGGGAATGATCACAGCTCAAGCTGGGAGACGAGCTCATTTGCCAACGTTTTGGATGAAGAGAACCCTTCGCTAGTTACGCAAGATATCTGGCAGTATTCTACGATCTGCAATTTGTGAACGAAAATGATACGAATACATTCGTTAGGCTATTCGAACATGATAATTATCGGACTGGGAGATAATTCCCAGCAACATTTACCAAATATCCCACAGACTACAAATTCAAGCCAGAGCATCTCAGCTGGGACTTGGAAAGTGATTAGCTTGGTCACGAGGCAGAATCAAACACTTAAAAGCATCAGCACTGCAGATACATTTCTGAAAAATTAATCAGACTTGGTCGATCCGATGGTAGACAGATTATTTCTAATTCGGAAAGTTATTTAAGCTTGCAGATGACCGAAATTTTTTAAAGAAAGAAGCAGAAGGAAGAGAACTCAAAGAAAATTACAGTGGTGTGTGCAAGAAGAGCATATACAGAAAGAAGCTGGGCATTACCCTCTGAGAAACATCGAAGGTGACTATGATCAATCAGTGAGAGAACGAAGCGATAGATTCTTATAATTGATCTTTCGAGGTAGATTGCCAACGACAGAGCGTGTAACCCTGATTTATGAGTTCAGAGTAGATGGACCACGAACATGGTTTGAATTCGAAACCTCCGATTAAGGTAGACCAATTTTTTTTTCCGTAAAATTTGCATTAATAACGTAATAATTACACACTAAAAGTAACCCCATACGGGCCCCTACTAGCGAACAAAACCTCAAATACACACTAAAAAAACAAACGTCCTTTGTTTGAATGTGAAAAAAATCCACTGATTAAATCCACCAATATAGCTAATTCACTTATCCGCTAATCATGTAACATCACTAATTATCACACAAAACACGTAGTACTAATATAAACTTTAAACCTTTTTTTAACCTCTAGTTTACATGGTCAAATATTATCGGACGCTAATTAAAAGTGGCTCTCCAAAATAATTTTCAGACGACTTAAAACAATGCTTCTTAGTATTAGCCGTGTATTGCAATCTGGAAAATTTGTGCATTAGATAGTGACTGGAAAGTCGAAGTCATTATTTGTCAGTTGATACTGATATAGTCTTTCCAACTATCAATTCTATTTGGCAGACCATTTTACAAGTTAAGAGCTGGAGGGTCATCTTTCTTGGAAGTTGCTGAGAAATTGAGATATTTTCTAAGGTCATCTTCCGCACCACAAGAGAAGCCAATTAACAGGGAAGATTCAACAACAGGAATGACCAGCTCAAGCTGGGAGACAAACAAGTTCTTTTGTCAATGTTCTGGATGAAGAGGACCCTCTGCTAGTTATGGAAGATATCCGTCAGGATTCTACGGTCCAGAATCTGAAGCGCTCATGTGACCCAGGAAATGGAAAGAGGCTTGCAATTTGTGAATGAATATGATACGAATACATTCGTTATGCTGTTCGAACCCGATAATTATCTTCTTCTTTTTTAAGGTAAATTTTACACCTATGATAATGCCAAGGTTTGAACTCTAGACTTCCAAGATATTTACAAGGTAAATTTTACACCTATGACAATCCCAATGTTTGAACTCTGGACCTCAACCATATTTATAACGTCTTTTGCCATTGGGCTACAAGTTCTTTGGCAACCCGATAATTATCATACAGACAACAAATTTAAGCCAGAGGATTCTCAGTTGGGACTTGGAAAGTGAGTAGCTTGGTCAGGCTGCAGAATCAAACACCAAAAAACATCAGTACTGCAGATTCATGCTTGAAATATTAATCAAACATGGTTCGAATTCAAATTCAAAATCTCCGATTAAGATATAACAATCTATTACAAGCTGATCTATGAGTTCAGTGATACCCGGATTTGCGAATTAAGAAAGAAAAGCTAAAATGCACAGGAGGCAAGAAAGCTAACCAGAGAAGTCCTTTGTTGCTAGGCCTGGACCATAAAATCTTGCGGGACAATTGGCACAACTTCATCTTCGTTCTCAACCAACTCATTGGTCATGTAATAGGAATTTGCATCCCCGCCTGCATCGGTGATTCCGGTTGACAAGTCTTCCACGTTCATCGGAAAGAAAATGGAGCAAAGGACGGCTTTGGAGGCAACCGGAGTGCATTGTGTCCTCCCCGAAGCATCTCAGCGACTTTGTGCATTGAAGGACGATCAATTGGGTTCAATTGCACATACCAAAGCCCCACCATCATCATTTTCTTCCTTATCTCTTTCTCTTCCTCACTGGTTTCCCCTAGCCAAATATCGTTTCCTTGGCTGAATTGGTCGTGCACCCAAGATGGCAAGAAAATTTGGCTACAATTCTCAGCCAGCGAACTGGGACCCCTCTTCCTTGCTGCCATTTCCATCAACATCCTTCTGAAACTGTATACGTCAGATTTGTGGGAGATGCCTCCAACACTTCTAAAGAAAAATTCAGGAGCCATATAACCTAGCGTTCCTTTAATGGCTGTGAGAGTCACAATACTGTTGACTAATGTGCTACTGTTTTTGTGTGTTAGATATTTTAGTAAGTTAAGTGATATGTGGTGGTAGTTTATTGGTATTTAACCTTTCTAGAAGTTTCATTGTATAACAAAAAACGTGTTGATCTTTTGAGAAATGTAAGAAAAAGAAGAAGAAGAAAAAAACTGACAGAGAACTCACCCCCCCTTCCCCTGTTTTGCTGTCAAAAAAATCAGCAGCCATTTAACCACCAAAATAGCTCTTGTTTGTGTGTTAGAGAGTGAGATTTGAGTTTTTTTTAGCTTGCCAACATTCTGGTATCAGAGCACCACGTTTTTTAGAGCATCAAAGTGAGTTAGAAAGTGAAGAGAAGAGTGGTTTGAAGACCCACCGTGGCAAGTAACAAAATTATAAGTTTGAGTTCAGTTCAAGTTCCTCTTTTTCAAGGGAAAAAGTATGATTTCTGGAGTGTGAAGATGAAGACCTTGCTTGAATCACTTCAAGTGCTAGAGATGGTTGAAAAGGGGTATGAAGAGCCAGCCGAAGATGCTGATTTGACTGTAGCTCAAGTGAGAGAGCTAAAAGAGAAGAAGGCCCTTGATGCAGCTGTGCTTGGGATGATTCAAAGAGGTATTTCTGATGTGATCTTTTCCCGGATTATGAGAGCCACAAAAGCAAAGGAAGCTTAGGAGACCTTGCAAAAGGAGTACCAAGGAGATGAGAAGGTAAGAGCTGTCAAACTTCAATCTTTGAGAAGAGAGTTTGAGAATCTGAAAATAAAAGAAAAAGAGAAGATTGATGAGTTTTTCACTAGATTTGTTGATGTGGTGAATGAAGTGAAGACTTATGGTGAAGAGTTCACCGATAAGAGAATTGTAGAGAAGATTTTGATTAGTGTTCCTGAAAAGTTTGATCCTATTGTTGTTGTGGTTGAAGAAACCAAGGATATGGCAACTTTGGGAGTGCAAGAATTGATTGGTTCTTTGAAGTCTTATGAGCAAAGAATGACAAGACACTCAGAAAATTTTGTTGAGAGTGCCTTGAAATCTAAAGCTTGTTCTTGACTCCAAAAGTCACGAGCAAGGTTTGACAAGTAATGCACCAAAGAGGGAAAAATCTTTTAGAGGTGGTAGGCATGGAAGAGGAAGAGAAAGATGGCAAGATTCAAGGGGGAGAGGTAGAGGAAGATTTGGTTATGACAACAAGCAAAGTGAAGAACGATCAACAAGAAGATGTCATGTATGTGACAAGGTTGGTCATCTTGCTAAAGATTGTTGGCATAATGAGAATAGACCAAGATGTCATAATTGTGAAAAACTTGGTCATATGAAGAAAGATTGTAGAGTGAAGGTTGATCAACAAGCTAGTACGGTTGAGGAGAAACAAAATGAAGGGAATTTGTTTTATGCTTGTCAAAGCGTAATAGAGAAAAGTGGGAGGTGGCTTGTTGATAGTGGTTATAGTAGCCATATGACCGCGGATAAAAATATCTTCCTTGACTTAGATTCTTCATTTAAATTAAAGGTTAAGGTAGGAAATGAAAATTTTATGCAAGTAGAAGGAATCGGGTCACTTGGAGTTCAAACAAAGAGAGAAATAGAGAAGATTCATGAAGTTTTGTATGTTCCCGATGTTGATCAAAATCTGTTAAGTGTTGGACAGCTTATAGAACATGGATATGCATTGCGTTTTGAGGGTGGTTTTTGCACTATTTTTTACAAGAAGGAGAAGATTGAAGTATTGGCCAAAGTAGAAATGGTGAATAGATATTTTCCACTTAAGTTCAAGTATGCCAAGAATGTTGCAATGAAGGTGAACGATGGTGATAATTCTTGGCTTTGGCATAAAAGACTTGGCCACTTAAATTTTAGCAATCTCAAATTGCTTCAACAAAAGAAGATGGTGCAAGGACTTCCTTATGTTCTTGACAAGAATGAAGTGTGTGAAGGATGTATACTTGGAAAGCATCATAGAAAGTCTTTTCCAAAAGGAGTTGCATGGAGAGCTAAGGAGAAGTTGGAATTGGTGCATACTGATGTTTGCGGGCCTATGTCCATTGCTACTCATTCTGGAAATAGGTATTTCATCTTGTTTATTGATGATTATACAAGGATGATGTGGGTTTATTTCTTGAGGCAAAAATCTGAAGTGTTTTCAGTTTTGAAGAAGTTTAAAAATCTTGTTGAAAATTAAAGTCGGTGTAACATTAAGGTATTGAGAAGTGACAGAGAGAAAGAGTACACATCAAGAGAATTTCAAAAGTTCTGTGAAGACGAAGGAGTGGAGAGGCACCTCACAGTTGGCTATACTCCATAACAAAATGGAGTTTCCGAGAGAAAGAACCAAACGGTCATGGAGATGGCGAAATCAATGTTGTTCGAGAAGAAGTTGCCAAATATTTTCTGGGCAGAGGCTGTAAATACAGCCGTGTATTTGATGAATAGATGTCCAACAAAGGCCGTGCGGAATAAGACTCCATTTGAAGCTTGGAGTGGAAGAAAACCATCGGTAAATCATTTGAAAGTTTTCGGGTGTATGGCTTATGCTCAAATTCCAAAAGAGAGGAGGCGCAAGATTGATGAGGTAAGTGAGGAATGCTTATTTATTGGTTGTAGCTCTATGTCAAAAGGCTATAGATTGTTCAATCTGAAATCGAAGAAGGTGATTATAAATCGGGATGTGACTTTTGATGAAAATGCTACTTGGAATTGGGAGGAGAATAAGAATGATGCGGCTGCCACTTCACATCAGAAATCAAGCTATGATGGTGATGAAAGTGATGAAGAAGTTCAACGGAAATACAAAAGTTTGAGTGATGTCTATGCTAGGTGCAACTATTGTGTTGAGGAACCCGAAGACTTTAAAGAAGCAATGAAAGAAGAAGCTTGGAGGACAGCTATGCAAGAGGAGATTGATATTATAGAGAAAAATCAGACTTGTGAACTTGTTGAAAGGCCGAAAAACAGAGATGTCATTGAAGTCAAATGGATTTACAAAGTGAAGCACAACCCGGATTGGTAGCAAAGGGGTATTCACAACAATCGGGTACAGATTTTGATGAGACTTTTGCTCCGGTAGCTCGATTGGATATAGTTCGAGCATTGATTGCCTTGGCAGCTCATAAAGGTTGGTTTCTTCATCAACTAGATCAAATCAGCCTTTCTAAATGGTGAACTCAAAGAAGAGGTGTAAATTGAACAACCTGAAGGTTTTGTAGTGAAAGATTATGAAGAAATGGTGTATCGGTTGAAGAAAGCACTCTATGGTTTGAAGCAAGCACCAAGAGCTTGGTATAGCCAAATTGACAAGTATCTCTTCGAGCAAGGATTTCAAAAAAGCAAGAGTGAGCCTAATTTGTATGTGAAGCAACAAGGTGAATCTAACATTCTCATCATTGCTCTTTATGTTGATGATTTAGTGTTCACTGGAAATGATGAGAGAATGATTGAAGAGTTCAAAAATGGATGGTGAAGAGGTATGAAATGAGTGACATGGGGTTGTTACATCATTTTCTTGGCATTGAAGTATATCAAGATGGTGATGGTGTGTTCATTTGTCAAAAGAAATATGCTGAGAAGATTTTGAAGAAATATGGACTGTGTGATTGTAATTTTGTACCTACACCACTTGTAGTTGGTGAGAAGTTAATGAAAAAAGATAGAGGAAGAAAGGTGGATGTGAAAGATTACAAAGCTTGGTTGGAAGTTCGCTTTATTCGACATCAACAAGGCCCGATATCATATTTGCAGCAAGTTTGTTGTCAAGGTTTTCTAACAATCCTAGTCATATTCACAAAGGGGCTGCAAAAAGGGTGTTGAAGTACATTAGAAGCACTTTGGGTTATGGCTTGAGATATGGAAAAGGATGTGAAGTCAAGTTAGTTGGATTTTGTGATAGTGATTATGCTGGTTGTGATGATGATTCAAAGAGCACTTCGGGCTATGCTGTTACTCTTAGTTCGTGAGTATTTTCTTGGTGTTCAAAGAAGCAACAATCTGTTTCATTGTCCACGGCTGAATCAGAGTATATTGCAACTGGTCTTGCAACTCAAGAAGTTGTGTGGTTCAAGAAAATTCTTGAAGATGTTGGAGAGAAGCAAGATGAAGCGGTTGTGATCTATTGTGATAGCAAATCAGCAATAGCCATGGCGAAGAACCCTGTTTATCATAGTCGTACGAAACACATTTCAGTCAAGCATCACTTCATTCGTGAAGCAATTGAAGAAGGTGTCGTGGATTTGAAGTTTTTCCCATCCGATGTGCAATTGGCAGACATATTTACCAAGGTACTATCGAGCGCGAAGTTCAAGAAGCTGAGAGCAGCACTTGGAGTTGAAGAGCAGCACATTAAGGGGGAGAATGTTGACTAATGTGTTACTGTTTTTGTGTGTTAGATATTTTAATAAGTTAAGTGACATGTGGTGGTAGTTTATTGGTATTTAACCTTTCTAGAAGCTTCATTGTGTAACAAAAAACTTGTTGATCTTTTGAGAAATGTAAGAAAAAGAAGAAGAAGAAGAAAACTGACAAAGAACTCACCCTCTTTCTCTTATTTTGCTGTCAAAAAAACCAGCAGCCATTTAACCACTAAAATAGCTCCTGTTTTTGTGTTAGAGAGTGAGATTTGAGTTGTTTTTAGCTTGCCAACAAATACACTTATTTGTTGGATATAATTTTGCCAAGCCAAAATCTGCAACCTTGGAAACAAAATTGTCATTGAGAAAAATGTTGTGGGGCTTGATATCAAAATGTATTTTGCATCTCACAACCTTGATGAAGATACTCAATGCTATGAGCCACTCCCAAAGCAATCTCATATATTTTCTCATCACTTATCGTTGGTAAATCATCTGTATGATCTTTCTCTTGAGACAATATGTATTTGTCAAGAGACCCATTAGGCATGAACGAATAAACAAGAGCACGTTTTGATCCCTCTGCACAGAATCTGATTAGGCGCACCACATTGAAATGGTGGACTCTTCCAATAATGGCAACCTCATTGATGAAATTCTTACAATCTGTATCGGCCTTCCCTAGCATCTTGATAGCTGCAAGCTGGCCACTGCGAAGTTTTCCCTTGTAGACACAACCATAGCGAGAGAAACCCCTTAGTTATCTTCTTAATATCAGCATACGAGTACCTCACTGGCATTAAGTGTTCTCCAAAAAATATTCAATGTTATTGTAGATGGAAAGATGACTTCTTCTCCATTTGTACACCAAAAGAACTATCAACAATGGAGCACCGATCAACAACAAAAAATTGCATGGAGCAGCACCGCAGTATTTAGAAAATTAGGAGGAGGATTTCTGGTTACACTCACAAGTCAATACAAAAGAACATGCACAGAGCTGAAACATAGAATTTTTTACATTGGGAAGTAGACCCATCGCAAGAATAATAGCCCCCTAGCGGCCGCTAGTCGGCTAGAGACCACCAGCTCCTCTGCTTGCTCTCTGCTTCATCTTGACTTCTTGGCTTTGCCTCTTGACTCGAATGACTCCTCGAGCACCGAATCACTTCGATCAAGTCCCGAATCGCCTCTCAAGCTCCAACCCCAACCACCTCCCACCTGGAGACTGAGCTAAACTCTTGTCACTATTCATTTGATGACCCCCCTCTTCGCTCCTTCTCTTCTTGGTACGCCGGGTCTCTTCTCTAGTTCACTAGACCTGCTGAGGCCATGTTTAGCCTCAGCTTCTCCAAGGTAACCACCTTGGTCAACATGTCTGTGGGTTTCACTTTTTCGTCAATCTTCTCAAGCCTCAAAATCTTCCTCTCCAAGAGGTCACAAATGTAGTGGTACTTCAACTCAATGTGCTTTGTTCTTGAGTGGAAGGCAGTATTATTTGCCAAATGTATCGCACTTTGGCTATCACTATGGAGCACACTTTCACTTTGCTCCTTCCCCAATTCCTTCAAGAAGCTTTGTAACCACACCATCTCTTTGCTAGCTTCCGTCACCGCCACGTACTCACTTTCCGCGGTTGACAATGCTACCACCTTTTGCAACCTTGAGGCCCAAGATATCGATGTCCCTCCCAGCGTAAAGACATAGCCACTTGTGCTCCTCTTCTCATCATGGTCATTGGATCCCAAATCCGCATCACAATAACCTAGGAGCTTTACATCTTTGCCTTCAAAACAAAGGCACTTCTCAGTAGTACCTCTCAAGTAACCAAGGATCTATTTCACTGCGATCCAATGTTACTCACCTTGATTGCTCATGAACTTGCTCACTACTCCCACCGCATGTGCTATGTCTAGTCTCGTGCAAACCATAGCATACATCAAGCTACCCACCGCTGATGCATAGGGAGTCTTCTCTATTTGAGCCTTCTCTGCCTCACTTTTAGGCGAATCTTTCTTGGACAGCTTAAAGTGCCCACCTAAAGGAGTCAACTTGGGGTTGGAATTTTGTATGTTGAACCTCTTTAACACCTTCTCAATGTACTCAGCCTGTGAGAGAAATAGCTTCCCCTCCGCCTTATTCCTCTCAATCCGCATCCCAAGGATTTACTTAGCCTCCCCCAAGTCCTTCATGGCAAATCTCTCGGATAACTGCTTCTTCACCCTGCTCACCTCTCGAGCACTTGATCCCGCTATCAACATATCATCGACATACAGCAGGAGGATGATGTAGCTTCTTTCAAAGCTCTTGTAATAGCAACAGTGATTCGCTTCACACAGCATGAACTCAATCTCGTGCATGAACCCATCGAACTTTTTGTACCACTATCTCGGGGCTTATTTCAGCCTGTACAAATTCTTCTTTAGTCTGCACACAAGCTCTCTTTCATGTCCCGATAAGTACCCCTCGGGTTGAACCATGTAAATCTCTTCATCAAGATCTACATGGAGGAATGCAGTCTTCACGTCCATTTGCTCCAGCATCAAGCTCTTCGAAGCAACCAAGCTCAGCACCATGGGAATGGTGGTAAGCTTCACCACGGGAGTGAAGACTTCGGTATAGTCTATACCATACTTTTGTTGAAACCCTTTCACCATGAGCCTTGCCTTATGACGTTCGGAGCCGTCCGCCTCATGCTTAATCATGTACACCCATTTGTTCTGCAGAGCCTTCTTGCTCTCTGGGAGTCTAACAAGTTCCCATGTCTTGTTACTCCGCAATGATTCCATCTCATCGTCCATAGCAAGTCTCCACTTGTCCTCTTGCCCACTCTCTCAGACTTCTGCGAACTCCTCGAGTTCTCCTCCATCCGTGAGGAGGATGTAGAAATTAGCTGGCGAATATCTATCTGGAGATCTACGTTGTCTAGCGGACCTCCTCACCAGAACCACTGGCGGTGGAGAACTTGGTCCCGCTTCCTCTTCGGCCTCTTGGCCACCTTGTACCTTCTTACTCCCACCCGAGTTTGAGATGTCTAACTCGATCACCTCACTACTACAACCCACCTCATCGAGTACACTCCCCATATCCTTGTGCAATACCTTCTCATTGAAAATGATGTTCTGACTTCTAATAACCTTGCGGTTCTTCCCATCCCATAACCTGAAACCAAATTCATCTCCTCCATAGCCAATGAACGTGCACTTCTTAGACTTGGCATCTAGCTTACTTCTTTCACACGCATTCACATGAACATAGACAACACAACCAAACACCCAAAGGTAGGTTAGATCAATCTCCTTGCCACTCCAAGCCTCCTCTGGTATCCTGTTCCCCAAAGGACTTGAAGGTCCTCTATTGATCAAAAAAGCTGCAGTGTTCACTGCATCCGCCCAAAACATCTTTGGTAAGCCACACTTCAACCTCATGGCCCTAGCTCTCTCGTTGATTATCCTGTTCATCCTCTCTGCGATGCCATTTTGTTGTGGGGTTCCAACTACTGTCTTCACCATACGAATCCTATTCGCAGCACAATACTCTTTGAACTCTTGAAGCTCGTACTCTCTGCCATTGTCGGATCTCAAGCACTTCACCTTAAGATCTGTCTTATTATCCACAAGGGCTCTCTACTTCTTGAAGGCATCGAAGGCTTCAGCCTTATGTCTTAAGAAGTAGACCCACAAGGGCTTCAGCACCGAATCACTTCGATCAAGTCTCGAACCGCCTCTCAGGCTCCAACCCCAACAGGTGCATCATTTGACCATTTCAGGCTAGAAAAAGAAGAGCATGTCAAGATAGATTCTTACAGTTGAGCCTCATCATTCTAAGTAGACGACGGAGTGGAGTGTCCGAAAGTTTACGCAGGATGTCGGATAGATAACCTGGCACTAACAGAAAAGAAAGATGAACAGCTATTACATATTCAATTGAGCCAATTACAGAGTAACGTTCTTTCACAGCCTGTTTGGAAACCTTAAAAAAATGGGAATCGGAATTCCTTTCCGGAGTTTTAAAGAAGTAAGTCTGTTTGGAACAAAATTTTTTAGGAAAGGAATTCTTGTTTTGATTAAAAACTAGGATTTAGAATTCCTATTGAAATAGATCGGATTTCTGGTGACTAAACCGGAATTGGCCTTGAAATTACTTTTATACCCCTTATCATATTAAACTATTACAAATTTACCTAATCGTTCTCTCTCCGAACATTCTCCTTGGACTCTCGCAAAAAAAAATTCTCCCTGACGCTACAGTCTCCTCCAAACTGCAATCAGCGGCGATGAAGTTGAGGTCGTAGACCTGGTCGGAGCAGGCGAGGCAGAAGAGATTGACCCGATCGACGGTCAACGACAACCCTAATGACTGGTGCGTTTCTTCCCCTTTTTTCTCATGATTTTTCAAGATTTGGTCTTCTGGTAGCTTTTGATAAATTAAGCTTTGGTAGATTGTTGGGTTTGCTGGTTTGGATCTGGGTTTGCTGTGTTTCGCTCTATGTCCTTTGCTCGCTTCTTATTGTCCTTCGGGCCTTGAATTTTATTGTGGGGTTTGTTTCGTCTCTCACTGGAATTATTCAGTTCCTTGTTACCAAATTGCTTATTACATGATGTTCACTAGAATTCATTGTGAAGGTTTCTCTTCCAACACACCAAAAGAGCTTGACGTGTAGGAAGAGTATATGCTTATTCTTTGTTATGTTTGTTTATAGTGAAGGTTGCTACCAATTCATGTTGATTCTTAAACTTTACTCTTTTTGCAGGAGTTCGATCCGTTCTCGCTAAGTTTTGAGGGAGATAAACAAGATTTTCAAGACAACATGATTGAAATCCTCTTTGGTTGTGATTCATTTTTCCTAGGATGTCTCTTGTTTCTTTGATGAATGAAGCTGGATTACTTTGTTCGTCGCTCTTGATCAGTTGAATTAGTTCTCTGATGAATCATAATAGTTTCTATGTTTTTCTGCATTTTCAATATGTCATTACAAAGGAGCATGGTTACTGTGACAGAAGAGATAGTTCTATCCAAAATGCATTTGTTCCAACAGAGGAGCATGGTTCCTATGCATTTTCAATTAAGTACTTGTTGGTGATTCAGGTTTGAAGGTTGCAGATGATCTGCAATGATCATCTGCAGAATCTGCAGCAAACCTGCTGCTACTATCTGCAGCTGATGTCTGCAGGAATGTTACCACCTCGTACATAATTATAGGTAAATGGTAAGTGAGTGGTTAGGTTGTTAACAGTATGTTGATTAGTGATTGATTAAGTGGGATTATAGCTGTGTAATTAATCTCTCTACTAGTTGTTATATAGCCGTTAGGAAAGGATAAAAATAGGTTATTTCATTAATTACTTACCTTGTACATAAACGTTATTGTATAATCTCTGTAATTAAGTAATTCTTATCAATAAAATAAGAAAACTTCTAATACTTGGATGTATTTGTTTGGCTATTACTTTGTGTAAGCTTCCGATGCTCCAATCTGTTTGCTGATGGTTATTTTGTGGTGGAGTATATGTTAGTTTTAATCTAACTTAAAAGGAGTAAGCATGTTCAATCTAGATTAAAGGGGTTGGAGGGGTGTTCTAGTAAAAAAGTCAAATCAATTCCCAAGTTTAAATTTTAGTTCCAAACATGAAAATAGGAATTGAATTCTTTTCTTATTTTCAATAAAATAGGAAAAGAATTCTTTTCTCCTTGAAAATTGGTTCCAAACAGGCAGTCAAAGTTGGAAGAAACTTACAATTTTCATCTCCTTGTAGATCCATGACGGCGGTGTCGTTATAAACTATGAACGGAACCGTGCACAGATTCTCACGAGGAAGATCGTGTGAGCAAAACCAATCACGCCAGGAGACCTCGAACCCGTATGACCAGCTTTCAAGAACATCATGAAAAGATACAGTACTTCCTTTGCTTGTATTGGGAGGCATGGACGAAGAATCTCCTATATTCTCTGCGAATATTGCGCTATTTGCATACCGATAGCGCAATGTGGTTGAGCTCCCAGCGTGTTCGATATCAGATTCATTATTACTGCAGATAGGGCCATCCACATAAGTAGTCCACGTAGTAAGTCAACTGACAATGGACTCGCACAGCTTATGATAGCCAAGGATACCGGTGCGCGGTCTCCTATTGATCCATAATAAAATTCCACATCAGAAGCCTCAGAAAAAAATACTGCCTGGTGCTGCTACTGCATACGGGTCCAACGCGTGGGAATGGTTACAGAAAAAGGTGTTGTTGTTGGGAAGTGGGACTAATGAGGCATCGGACAATCGAACGGTGTAGCTGTCATAATCGATGGATCTTACGTAATACCTCTCAGACTTGCTGTAGATTAGCATCGGGACATTGTTGTCGCAGGTGATCTCGAAGTGGTAGCTCGCCGCAGGTGATGGGGTCTGTGTTGTGCCGGAAAGGGTAGCTGATGTTGCGGATATCACCGCAGGAAGAGGCAATACAGAGATCACCAAGGGAATCAGTACAAACTCCTTCACGTTGATATAGAGAAAGACCCAGGTCTTGTTTTATACCTTTTTCTGTGTATTTAGATATGTTCTGTTTTGTCTTGCTCGTGTATGTGTATGTGGGGTCCCATTATTTGGACGCTTCTGTTGAGAGTCATCGGACATGACCAGGTGACCAGTCGTCCGCCTAAAGCCAAAACCCCATCGTGGACCTCAAAAGCCTACGCTCTTCACTTTGAATCATCTTCGATTCTGAAATGCGTGGAAACCATTGTTAGAATCTTCTTCTTCCTCTCGCGAGAAGAGAAATGCAGATATGGAGAGGCCCCAAGAGCAATGGAAGAGGCATCTTCACAAGGGGAATGGATAATCGCAGAGGAGGAATTCAACAGAAACAACCCAAATTAAGGAATCCATCGGATCGGACCCACCAACCAAATTGAACAAAGAGATCAAGAAAAAAGACCAACCTCTGATTGATTCGCCAAGACAGTGGCGCTCGCCGGCAACGGGAGGGACGCCTTGGTGTTCCACATCGACAATGGCCGAGGAGCGGTGGGGCGCTGAAGTCAACAAAGATCCGAGAACAATAAAATAATAAGCCCATAGTCCAAAATTGTAAGCTTCTATAAATATCAAGATTAATAACTACAAAATTCTAGTCAAGTGATACCACACCACGTGTAACCACTTGTACCAATTATCCACCTTTTTTTCAAAAAAAAAAGGTTATCCTCCTACTAAAAAGGTCAGTATCTTGAGGTTAGAATTTATCTCAAATTCTAATTGGATTAGAATTTTTTTTGTATTGTATAGCAAGGTTTGTGTACCCTGTAAACAAGAGCGTAAGGGTTTATTTAACTTTGATTTTTGCGTATCAATAATATCAAAAATATCAATAACGAACTGGACCAATAATATCTGGAGAGCGACCTGAATTTTGGTCCAACTTTTTGGTCAATTGGTCCAACCAGTCTGATCGACAATTGGACCAAAAGTTTATATATTTTTATTTATATTTTGTAAATAATAGGTTTAAAAATTAATATTCTCAATATGTTGGTCAATTTATTTCATATTTGGTAAAATTATTTTTGTTAATTTAGTTTATTTTGTGTTGATTTGAAAAAATTGAGTATGTAATCTGATTTTTATTTTATTTTTTGGTTAGATTGGGTGAATTCCAGATTTTTTGGTTGAATTTTCGGTCATTCCTAACGAACTGGATTTTTCGGGTCAAAAATCAGAGCCAACCGTCCGGTCTGACCGAAAATTATCAGGTTCGTTAGGTAAGCATACGTACATGGTTTTCTGACCCACCCAAAGCTCTGATTCACAATCTGACCAGTCGGACCACATCTTCGAAAATAATGATTAATATAGATAGAGATAGTCTCGTCTATTATATAAGTGATGATCGTTTCCATTCCGTGGATATTTATATATCGTGTATTCACATTTTGTTTATCTCTTATTACTATTTAGTATGAGTGCTTTAAACATTTATATTTACTCGTCATGTTCATGAGTATTTTAAAATTTTATTTTACGCTTCTGATGCTTCTGATGCCCTATAGTTAATAAAAAAATGTGCATATCGGCATATGTACATGCATTTATCGACTCCGCAAGCAACGACCGGGATTCAACATCCACAATCAACGACTAATGTACTGTAAACAAAATAAGATGATTATGACTCAAAGGAAAGACAGATCAACCAAAAGTTACGAAAGCTACAATAAAGTTACAATCTTCTTATTTTTTTGGTTGAGAATAAGTTACATCTTCACTAGCAATATATCTGCCAGAATACTGTACGCCGAAAAAACAAATACCCCATTGTAAATGCAAAGACTGTTACTAAATATGACGACGACATGATCATTCTATATCCCAACAATACCAACGACGAAATCGTGAACCAGATGAATCCCAGAATTTAGAATAGAATGCTTTTGTTGCTAGGCTTGGACCACAGAATCTCTAGAGACAATTGGTAAAACTTCATCTTCATCTTCATTCTTTAAGAACTCACCTGTTGTGTAAATGGTACTTGTACTCTTGCTTGTGCTCGTAAATTCGGTTGACGAGTCCTCCGTAGTCATTGATAAGAATGATGGAGCGAAGGATGGTTTTGGAGGCAATTGGAGAGCATTGAGTCCTCCCTGAAGCATATGTACAACTTTGTGCATTGAAGGACGATCAACCGGGCTCAATTGCACACACCAAAGCCCTACCACCATCATTTTCTTCCTTATCTCTTTCTCTTCCTCGATGGTGTGAGTGTCTTCTAGCCAAATGTCGTTCCCCTTGCTAAATTGGTCGTGCACCCAAGATGGCAAGAATATCTGGCTAGAATTCTCAGCTAGTGAACTCGAATCCCTCTTCCTTGTTGCCATTTCCATCAACATCCTTCCAAAACTATACACGTCAGCTTTATAAGATATGCCTCCAATACTTCTGTAGAAAAATTCCGGAGCCATATAGCCTATTGTTCCTTTAATGGCCGTGAGAGATACAATGCTCTTATTTGTTGGATACAATTTTGCCAAGCCAAAATCTGCTACTTTGGGCACGAAATTGTCATCAAGAAGAATATTATGAGGTTTGATATCAAAATGTAAGATTTGCATATCACAACCTTGATGTAGATACTCGATGCCACGAGCCACTCCCAAAGCAATCTCATACATTTTCTCATCACTTATCTTTGGTATATGAGTGGTTTGACCTCTCTCTTGAGACAATATGTACTTGTCAAGAGACCCATTAGGCATGAACGGGTAAACAAGAGCACGTTTTGATCCCTCTGCACAAAATCTAATCAGGCGCACCACGTTGAAATGGTGGACTCTTCCAATGGTGGCAACCTCGTTTATGAAATCCTTACCATCCGTATCGGTCTTGCCTAGCATCTTGACAGCCGCAAGCTGGCCGCTACGAAGTTTTCCCTTGTAGACACAACCATAGCCTCCTTCGCCAAGTTTCTCTCGGAAACCCTTAGTTATCTTTTTAATATCAGCGTAAGAATACCTCACCGGCATTAGCTGATCATAAGTGTTTTCCAAAAAATACTCAATGTTGTCGTAGATGGAAAGATGCCTTCTTCTCCATTTGTACACCAAAAGGATCATATACACTGGAGCACCGATCAACAACAAAACTGCATGGAGCAGCACTGCAATAATTTGAAAATCGAAAGGAAGATTTCTGGTTACAATCATACGTCACCACAAACATCACGCTTAGAGCTGAAGCAGAGATGTTCTTACGATATAGAGCAAATACATAGGGAAGCAGGGCCGCCGTTAAAAGAAAATGATCTGCGTGTGGAGGTAAAACAAATAATTCAATTTGAGTAAACTACTATGCTTAATAGATCCTTGAGCTCAGACCTGACATGGTAATGGTGAAAAATTGAGGAGGGGAAGAAGAATACGAAAAAGAGATGTTGCATACTCGAATCGTAGGTGCGTGCTTCTGGATCCCCTGCATTGCATGTATAAGAAGAAAATATAAAGATGGTGCATCATTTGAGTGTCTTGAAGGAAGGTGGTTCGAGATAGATTCTTACAGTTGAGCCTCAGCATTCCAAGTAGACCATGGAGTGGAGAGTCCCAGAGTTTAACCAGAAACCGGTTTAGGGAACCTAACACCAACAGAAAATAAATGAATAGCTAGCTACCACATACGTCAATTGAGCCAATTACCAAGTTACATAGCTTCAAAGTTAAAAGAAACTTACTACTATCGAAGAATGGTAGATCCATCACGGCGGTGTTGTTTACAATTTTGAAAGGAACCCTGCACGGATTCTCACGAGGAAGATTGTGGGAGCAAAACCAATCACGCCAAGTGACCTCGAATCCATACGACCAGCTATCAAGAACATCATCAAAAGATACATTTCTTCCTTCGCTTGTATCGAAGGGCAGAGGCATGGACGTTTGAAGCATCAGCTCCACACGGCAAGAATCCCCCATGTCCTCTGCACCTATAACATTCCAAGACTCTAGTGTTGCATACCAATGGCGCGATGTGGTTGAGCTCCCAGCTTGTTCAATATCAGATTCATTACTACTGCAGATAGCGCCATCCACATAAGTATTCCATTGTCTTGTTCCCCGTACGCTGATGGCCATTCGACTCGTGCAGCTTATGATAACTAGGGGTACTGGGGGGTAAGCAGACAACAACTCCCCTTTGTATTCGTCCACTTCAGAAAAGTCGGACAAAATATTGCCCCCTGGTCCTACAGCATACGGGTTCAAAGCATGGGAATTATTACAGAAGAAGGTTTTGTTGTTGGGAAATGGGACTACTGAGGCGTCGGACAGGCGGATGGTGTAGCTGCTGTAATTGATGGATCGAACGTAGTACCTCTCGGACATGTTGTAGAACATGGGAACATTGTTGTCGCAGGTGATCTCGAACTGGTAGTCGCCGCAGGTGATGGGGTCTGTGGTTAGCCGGAAAGGGTAGCTGATGTTGCGGATCTCGCCACAGGAAGAGGCAATACAAAGATCACCAAGGGAATTGATACATGTTGGAATTACTTGTAATAGTAGCAGCAGGAACGGGAAGGTAATTAATAGCTTATCCATGGACGCAGCTACCTGGTGCTGGATGGATGGTAGATGATGCATTCATACATCAAAATTAAATTAGCATAAGATAAAGAAAGAGAGAGAACGACCAAGTCTAATTTCATACATTTTATGTTGTTTAGACATGTTCTGTTTGTCTTGCTCTTATCTGTGGCCCCATTAGTTGTGAATTCTAAACCAAACACCCCTGTTGACTTGAGAATAGTGAAAGTGAGAGCCATCAGAATTGACCAGGTGACCAGTCGTCCGCCTTAATCCAAAACCCCAACAAGCTTCTTCTTCCTCTCGCGAGAAGAGAGATGCAGATATGGAGAGCCCCCAACAGCAATGAAAGCGCACAAATGTGGTTGTGGGTTGTGTCGCCGGAAAAGAATCCCAAGTCCCGTCGCCGTCATTCTTCTGGTACTAACAGGGTTATCTGTCACGGTTGACCACAAATCGAATTCGAATTATAATTATAATTTATCTTCGAATTATCAAAATCTTCGTATTTAATTTGTCTAAAGAAGAATTTAAATCCGAATTATAAATCGTAGAATTCAAATTTAATTCATCCAAACTTGAAATTTTTTATTTTTAAAATTCAATTTTTGAGTTTTTTTTAAATTTTTCGAAAAACTATTTCCTCTATATTTTTTACTTGATTCGGAATAAGATAAGAAAGAACCGGTGTAATATTCATAGATAGATATTACGTGACTAATAATATGATTAATTATGTATTTAATGATATGACTAAAATAGTTAATTTGTTTGAGCCAATTTAAATTCGAATCAAATTTTTAACGAATCGAATCGAATTAAATCCAAATCAGATTCAATTCATAATCAGCCCGATATGTGGTTCAGGAGCTACCGCAAAGTTTTCCGGCCGCATTGATATTTTGGTAGCATTTTTTTTTTGGAACGGTTAAAATTTTGTTAGTAACGTCAAGATAGGTTTTCTTATCGGAGCGCTCTTTCCCTATTACACATTTTTTTTCCTACGAGTTTTGGTGTGGTAGGGTTTTACTGAGGCCGGTGATCACAATCCTTTTTCGGCACCATGAATACAGGAATACTCTTTAAGTAGAATGTATATTTCCCTATATACTTTTAAGAAAACTCGGGATCTTGTGGTCACCAAATTTTTTTTAAAATTCTAATGTCGTAAAATTTATTTGAAAAAAATATACCGGAGAAAGAACGCATTCAATAGGAGACAAAGTAAATTTTTTGTGGTAGTTGTTTGGTAAGGGATTTTGTTTTAGTCAATAGAAACAACATGGATCAAAGTAGATTTTTTGAATTATTTGCAATAAGTGTTTCCAAAACAGCCCCTGGGTTATCAATATTTCAGAAAAAGGCTGCTGCGTCTTATTAAAACATTTAAAGCGGTTTAGTGCTTATCCAAATTTTGATATCATTTGAAATATTTAAGTTATTTATTTTACGATTCAAACAAAGAAATATTCGGCATCTGAGATTTTTTTTTGTCTATAGCTCAAAATATCTTAACCGGTTACGTAAGTCTCTATGGTCAATACTTTTGTTACATTGGTCAATATTTTCAAACAAAAATACTTGCACAGTAAGTCTTTCACCTTGCGATCTAGGATACGGATGACTTCCACGAAGAAATATAATTATGCTAAAAAAAACAGTCAATATCAGATTGTTCAACTGTTGCAAATGTATGTAAACTGTACAGGTAACATTTTGTCATCTGTACATTATGGAGAATATATAAACATATATGCATAATGTTAATTTGATAAATCCGTCATGCCATATAATCATGTGAGTCAGTGCCTACATCTTGATCCAACTCACTGGCCATCGAAAATGAAGTTGTACCCCAGCTTGTGCTGGTGATTCCTGTTGACGAGTCTTCCATATTCGTCGGTAAGAATAGTGGAGCGAAGGACGGTTTTGGAGGCAATTGGAGAGCATCGAGTCCTCCCTGAAGCATCTCTATAACTTTATGCATTGAAGGGCGATCAATTGGGCTCAATTGCACACACCAAAGTCCCACCACCGTCATTTTCTTCCTCGTCTCTTTCTCTTCCTTGGTGGTGTCCTCCAGCCAAGTGTCATTTCCTTGGCTGAATTGGTCGTGCACCCAAGATGGCAAGAAAATTTGGCTAGAATTCTCGGCTGGCAAACTGGGATCTCTCTTCCTTGTTGCCATTTCCAGCAACATCTTTTCAAAACTATACACGTCAGCTTTATAGGATATATGTCGCGACCCAGAAATAGAAGCGATAAAGCCCGAGGTATTAATTACCTCGAAAGGCATCAGACTTTTATTAGGAAACAAAATGATTATCCAAAACGGAAAATCTGTAACATCCAAAGTGATTTAAATATTTAGGGATCCGAATAAATACTAAAAGCTGAAAGTTCATTAGTCTTTATTATTTGGCCAGAAATCTGTGTTGATCCGAATAAGATACCTATCCGACTATCTAGCTAACTAATCAACGACAGAATTTCAGAACATAACATATCCACGAGTGTATTCCCTATCCGACTATTCTATCCGACTATCCTATCCGACTACCCTAATCGACTCCCCTAACCGACTACATATCACATACTTAACAAAACTCATCAGAATTCGGAGACATAATTACACGCAATCGACTTTTCCACATTCAGAATTCGAACAGAAACATAGCATACGGTTTCAACATAATCCAGATCAGAATATCATATCAAAACAGATTTTTCAAGCAGTAAAGAGATCGGCTTAAGCCAGATCCCGAACTTAAGCCATACGTGTTCCAGACTGAGACATAGATCGTCTCAGGAAAATTAAACTCCTCGATCTACGAGATCACACAAATTCCACTCACCTGACGTTGCTCCTAACTCTTTAAACCTTCCCGAGCCTAACCCAATGATCTGTCCTGGGCCCTCTCGAATTCGACTCGTCCACTTACAGATTCCTCTTCTCTACCTTTTGTTTGAGAGGCAAATACATGACTTATAACACGAACCATTCAGAAACGGGTTTACTAGGTATTAGTAACTTACCCTCCTCCTCGTACAGCGATTCCCGGATGATCTCGTCCTCTCTTGGCACCTCTTCCCAATTCAGATTTTGCTCATCACCTTCACAATGATAGGAAAATCTGTGGGTGTTAATTAGGCTCCCAGAATGGACGGCCTAAGGGCCTATTTATATAGGCTTTCAACCTTAATCTGCCCCTAGTTACCCTAATTATAGAAAATTACCATTTGCTCCCCTAAACTTTATAAAGTTCTCACTTTAGTTTCTCGATTCTTACAATATACCTCCAATACTCCTATAGAAAAATTCTGGAGCCATGTAACCTATCGTGCCTTTAATAGCTGTGAGAGATACAATACTCTTGTTTGTTGGATACAATTTTGCCAAACCAAAATTTGCTACTTTGGGCACGAAATTCTCATCCAAGAGAATGTTATGGGGCTTTATATCAAAATGTAAGATTTGCATATCACAACCCTGATGTAGATACTCGATGCCACGAGCCACTCTCAATGCAATCTCATACATTTTTTCGTCGCTAATCATAGGCATGTTTCTCATATTACCTTTATCTCTAGATAATATGTACTTGTCAAGTGACCCTTTTGGCATGAAAGGGTAAACAAGAGCTCGCTTTGATCCCTCAGCACAAAATCCAATCAGGCGCACTACATTGTAATGGTGAACTCTTCCGATCGTGGCAACCTCGTTAATAAAATCCTTACCATCCGTATCAGCCTTCCCTAACATCTTGACAGCTGCTAGCTGGCCACTACGAAGTTTCCCCTCGTAGACACAACCATACCTTCCCTGGCCAAGTTTTTCCGTAAAACCTTTAGTAATCTTCTTAATATCTGCGTAGGAGTACCTCACAGGCATCAACTGATCATAACTGTTCTGCAGAAAATCTTCAATGTTGTCGTAAAAGGAAAGATGCCTTCTTCTCCATTTCCACACCAAAAGAACCATCATCAATGGAGAACCGATCAAGAAAAAAATTGCATGGAGCAGCACTGCAAGAATTGGTTTCCAAAGATAAAGTGAAATTCTATTAATCTTGAAAATTCGTTACACATGGAAATTCTTACCTAATAGAATAAACACATAGGGAAAGAGAGCCGCCGTTTCAACAAAATGACCTGCAAAAGGAAAAACAAACTGTCGATAGCTTATATTAGACATGGTAATGAGAAGAACGAGAAAGGTGGCATTGCATACTCGAATCGTAGTTGCGATCTTCTGGATCCCCTGCATTTTAATTAAGAAAGAAAATTTAAAGATCATCATTTGACTTCGCTGGAAGTTGTTCAGGAAAAGAAGAGCAAGTGGAGAGAGATTCTTACAGTTGAGCCTCATCATTCTAAGAAGTCGATGGAGTGGAGAGTCCCAGAGTTTGATCAGGAACCGGTTTAGAGGCCCTAACACAACAGAAAGAGAAACCCGTCACACTTGCAACTAACAATGCGTTAGTCTCAACACGATCATGGGAGTAAGAGGAAAGTACTAGTGGTGCCCTCCAAAGACAAGACGACGGTATTGTTCACAACTTGGAAAGGAACTCTGCAGGGATTGGCACGAGGAAGCTCGCGGGAGCAGAACCAGTCGCGCCAAGTGACCTCGAACCCGTACGACCAGCTCTCGCGAACATCGTCGAAAGATACAAAACCTTTGCTTGTATTGACTTCCATGGACGTAACAAGCATCAGCTCCACTCGACACAAATCCTCTAAATCATCTGCAGATACCTCACCGTAAGTAACTGCTGCGTACCAATAGCTCGAAGCGGTTGTTGTTGATCTCCCTGCATCACTGCAGATGGCACCATCCACATAACTACTCCAGGGGTTGTATGATTCCCTGCTCATGTTCATTGAACTCGGACAGCTAACGATAACGACGATCGATTCGGGCAAGCTCCCGTCTCTGTATCGTGTCTTCTCTTAGGTTAGTTCCGCCACAGAATAGTCGGACAAAGTATCGCCCCGTGGTCCTACAGCATACGGGTCCAACGCGTGGGAACGGTTGCAGAAGAAGGTGTGGGTGTTGGGTAGTGGGACTAATGAGGCGTCGGACAGGCGGACGGTGAAGTTGGTGTAATCGATGGATCGCACATAGTACCTCTCGGACATGTTGTAGAACATCGGAACATTGTCGTCGCAGGTGATCTCAAAGTGGTAGTAGCCGCAAGCGATGGGGTCTGTGGTTAGCCGGAAAGGGTAGCTGATGTTGCGGATGTCGCCGCAGGAAGAGGCAATACACAGATCACCAAGGGAATTGATACATGTTGGAATTACTTGTAGTAGAAGCAGCGGGAATGTGAAGGTAATTAACAGCTTATTCATGGAAGCTGCAATCTGCCGTCGTGAAATAGGTTCAAGACTTAAAGAATGTAAAAAAGACGTTGGAAAAACGGTTACGTTTTGTTTTAGTGTTCTTATGCATTCTGTATTTGTGTTGCTTAAATATCTACCCCCTCGGGACACTTTTAAGAGAGTCCCAACGGGTCAAGTAAATATGGATCTAGATTCAAATCTAATTGTTTGAAAATATATTTGGATTTGGACCTAGATTTGTTCGGATACTTATTTTAAGATCTAATTCTGATGCATAGATGTTGAAATAAAATTCGGTTTGAATCCATAAATTTACCATTCAAAATATATGTTTTAAGGCTAGAGTTAAAAAAAATCCGAATTTACAAAAAGATCTATGTAAAAAATCGTTACAAAATTAATATTTAAATCTAATTAATAGTCAAAGTTTCCAAATATATATCCACGTATCTTAAGTTTTGTGCGATTAGACACTAGTTAACAATTCGTCCGCCCATATTGACTTGAGAAGCCGTCAGATTTGACTTTTGAGTTGCCATCTAGAATACGCTTGAGTTGTATCATAAACTTTTCTTTTTCTAGTTTTATATCATATTTTATATCATTTTTTATTTTAAAATACACATTTTCAGGCCCCATTTTCAATCGAACATTTTCCACAGTTACATATCTTTTTTTAGCGAGAGAACTTGCATAGTCTTAATTATAACATTTGACATTCCCTTCAACAAAAATTATAACATTATAATATATATTAATATATTATAAATGTTCTATCCGACTCGAAATTGGATTAGTCGGCCCAATGGACCCGGATACCAATTGATTAAAAAAAAAATTATAACATTATATATATTAATATATATAATATATCTTTAGACAATTAACTACAACTTGCTAGTCAAGAGATGCCACGTGTAACCACGTATACCTAGTACTCTATGAAAAAAAGGTTACGCTACTTAAGTACCAGTTAGGTGAATTATCAAAAAGTCCTTGTCTTATGAAAACTACTAGGAAAAAAAAACCTTTAGTTATTAACTTATGAAAACATTTCACGGCTGGGCTAGTTTGAACAATGTTTTAAATAATGCTGTCAGATATTTATTTTGTGGAACAAAATAAGAAAAAGGTAATAATATCAAACAAAATCAAGAAATAAAACGGTAATAAGACCAAATTAGAAAAGATAACGCGCTGGGAACTTCAACAATGAAGTAGGGACAATGGGAAGAATCTACCGTGTCAATACAGTTTGCCTGGCCAAATTCTGCGTTGATGTGTTCGTATGAGCTCTGGTGTATGAGTTCACACCAGGCGAGTCGGTAGAAAAGTTCATTTTCCCGGATCATGGCGAGCAACATTCTCTTGGTTGCTAGGCATGGCTCTTGGATTAGCAAGAGGAATAGAGTACCTTCCCCAAGAATGTGACCAGAGAGGATTCTATATTTCGATATCAAGCCTCTAAGTTTTAAGATTTCGGGTTAGCTAAATTATGTGCCAAGGACCAAACTGCTATTTCAAAATATAAAAGCCAAGTCTTCAGAATATAAAAGTTCACTTGGAAGAGCTGCAGAATTATCAACATAAAGCGTTTTGGTCTTTTCATAATATACTGCTAGATAGAACTACGAAGATTCGAGAAGTTCTTCAACTATTACTTTAAGATTTTGGATTCATATGCAATAATACATCCATACTTGATTCAATGTACTCTGACCTGACTACTTGTGGAAGTATGCAGATGTCTGTAGTACGAGGAATTACTGGAAAATGCACCGAGGCCAGCTTCCAAGTGCGATAATTCTCAGGTTAGAACAGCACCAGCAATGTGAACGTCTCGTTTTCGTTCACAAATTGCAGGCCTGCAGCCATTTCCTGAATGACAAGAGGGCCTCTAATGCTAGACCGGCAAAAAATGACCGATATCTGCCACGAGTGATCGAGCGTCATCTTCGTCATGAACATAGGAGGAGAGGGTGCTTGAGGCCCAGCTTGAGCTGGTCATTCCTGTTATTGAATCTCGCCTTGTAATTGGCGCTTCTTGTGGTGCGAAAGATGGCTTCGGAGGCAATTGGAGGCGATCGATTCCACTCTGAAGCATCTCAATGACTTTGTGCATAGAAGGACGATCACTTGGCCTTAGTTGCACACACCACAGGCCAACCATCATCATCTTCTTGGTAATCTCTTTATCTTTTTCATTGGATTCTCCTAGATCAATGTGATTTCCTTGGCTGAATTGATCATGAACCCACGAAGGCAAGAAAATTTGACTAGAATGTTCGGCTGATAAATTTGAATCCCTCTTCCTTGCTGCCATTTCCATCAGCATTCTACCGAAGCTATATACATCAGCTTTATAAGAGACACCTCCGACGCTCTTGTAGAAAAATTCCGGAGCCATATATCCGATTGTTCCTCTTACTGCCGTGAGAGATACAATGCTCTTATCCGTTGGATATAGCTTAGCTAATCCAAAATCTGCAACTTTGGGAACAAAGTTCTCATCAAGAAGGATGTTGTGAGGTTTGATATCAAAATGTAAGATTTGCATCTCACAGCCTTGATGCAAATACTCGATGCCCCGAGCAACTCCCAAGGCAATATCATACATTTTCTCATTGCTGATTATAGGCATGTTGCTGCTACCAGTGTTACTCCTACCTCCAGACAATATGTACTTTTCAAGGGAACCATTAGGCATGAAGTCATAAACAAGAGCCCGCTTCGATCCTTCTGCACAGAATCCGATCAACCGCACCACGTTGACATGGTGAACTCTTCCAATGGTGGCGACCTCATTCATGAATTCCTTCCCATCAGCTTTTGCCTTGCCAAGCATCTTCACGGCCGCAAGATGACCACTACGAAGTTTTCCTTTGTAGACAGTGCCGTAGCCTCCTTCTCCGAGTTTGTCAACGAAACCTTTAGTTATCTTCTTAATATCCCGGTAAGAGTACCTCACCGGCATCAGTTGATCATTACTTTCAAGAAACTCTTCGATGTTCTCGTAGAACGACATGTGCCTTCTTCTCCATTTATACACCAAAAGAAAAATCAACAATGGAACGCCTAAGCAGAAAAATGTACCATGGTGCAGCACTGCAAGTATTTAGAAGTCAAAAGATCAGCAAACAGTTTCCTGAGAATAGTATCAATAACATGATTAATCAAAGGAGTTAAACATACAGACCAAAGAAAAGATGTCATTACCGCATAGGAGGAGTGCATACCGGAGAAGAGCCAGTATGTAATCAAAGGTAGCTGCAACAGGCAAAAATAACAAGCCTTTACTGTCAGAACCAAAAACCAAAAATTTTAAGCTGAGCACTTTCAAGTAAGAAACAATAGTAATCCGAGTTGGTCGATAATGTTGAGAATTTCACATTGCTAAGTGCAAGAATGATGGACTTTTATATAAATGTGAAAAATCCACGACGTTGGCGAAGACAAAGTCCATGCAAACTTCAACTTGATGGGTTTAGTTTGAGGAGGCGTGTTGAGAATCCCACGTTGCTAAGTTCAAGAATGGTGTGCTTGTTTATAAGTGTGGAAAATCTACCAGATGGAATACAAATGAATGTAGTTCGACAAGAAATTCAGCTTAGATGAAAGATACAAAAGGAAGAGATTACATACTCAATGTATAATACAATGATGTAAACCCTGCATTTAAGAAGAGCATATACAGTAAGCGAGCCATCAAACTTTGTCAGAAACTCCAATGTTGCTATGACTATGGTCAATCAATGAAAGAAGAGTTGGGAGATTCTTACAATTTATCTGTTTAAGTAGTTGACCAAGTGCAGAGCTTGCAAGTCTGGTCAGGAGTGATCGTAGGAAATCTAACACCGCAACAAGAACTAAGTGTCAAGACAAGGTAATGTGAATCCTGATGAAATCACATGATAGTTGCACACATCAGTCACATAGTTTGAATTGTCCGCCGGGCTTTTGCTACTTGTCGAGTTCTGGTGAGTCCAAAATCTAGGCTAACAGAAAAGAGGAACTGGACTGCTAAGATAAAGCCCGGACATCACGGATCAGCACTTGCAAGTTCGTTAGATTCTAGTAAGCATATCTGGAAACTAGAACGAGAGAGATGGAGACTTACTTGAAGGCGCGCCAGTGAAACTGTAAAATCGAGTAAGGTACTCTTCAGTAGTCATATTAGTAAGGTAAGAGCATGGGATTCCACTGCTTTCAGGAAAATAATCCAGGCAACCTCCGAAGAACCAGGAAAGCTCGAACCCGTAATCCAAGCTATCGTAAACATCCTTGTAAGAAACCAAGTTGCTACTTCTTACAGGAAGAGGCATGGAAATTGCAAGCACCAGCTCCAAGCGGCACGAGTCCACCACATCTCCGACAGTGACTCGATCATATCTTTCACCAACTCTTGCATACCAATATTGATGCCAAGAATCATTAGACAAACTCGTGCTTATACCGGACCCACTGGCACAAACACTGCCGTCTTTATAAACGATGTAATTGTAGCTGGTCGGGTTGGCTATTGGACTCGGGCAGCTAATGAAAGCTAATGTCTGGAACATGTCATAATTACTATCTGGACCTGACTGAGGCAACTCCATGACATCGGAATATCCCGAGCTTATATCCCAAAGGTCGGAAACAGACTTAGCTGACAGGTTGCATAAGAAGCTGTTGCTGCTATTAAGCAGCGGGATTAATGAGGCATCAGACAAACGGATAGTGTAGTTGTTATAGTTGATGGATCTTACATAGTATTTTTCGGAACGGTAGTACAGCACTGGAACGTTACGTTCACAGCTAATCTCGAAGTGTTTGTTGCCACAACCGACGGGGTCTGTCCTGAGGCGGAAAGGGTAGGTTATGCGGCCAATAGGGCCGCACGACGAGGGCGATGCGACGCACTGATCTTCGCTGCATTTACATGCTTGGAGTAGCAGCAGCAGGAAGACCAGGAGGGTTGGTGACCACTTGAACATTCCACCCACCGACTTGAACTGATCCAATTTTGAACTTGGAAGTTGATTAACAGGACATAAAGCAAGCAACTGATTAGAGAGTACCAGCTGAATGGGAGTTTTGAATTAGAAAATATCTTGGAAGCTTTGTAAGGTTTCAACGACAATCAACTAGTGGCCATTGGTCGGAAAATCTCATCAGACAGGAGACGACTTTGACTTTCCAGTCAAGTGATCTCAACCACAAATTTTCCGAACAAAATTACACGGCTAGTGCTGGTTTCCAGACGCTTCTTTTATGACAACGATTGAAGAATGAAAAAATATGCAGATTTCTTTTTTTTCTTTTTCTTTTTTTTTTGAGGGAAAATTTCATTTTTTGGTCGTGAAGAAAAGTATAGGAATTTCCATATCTACCCAAATCTTAAGGTAGTGAGTAAGTGGATCTTCCACATTTATAAAGTTGCTCTCCACTCGTGTTTTAATCGATGTGAGATTCTCAACACGTCCCTTCAAACGAGATCCATAGGGTCGAAGATTGCACTGGCTTTGATTTCACCAAACTACAAGAAATGGGGGTCGTGTGAGCTCAACAAAGGGTACGGGATCAACTCGTTCTGATACCATGTTAGAATCTACATATCCAACCCAAACCTTAAGGCAATGGGTTGGTGAATTTTCCACAACTATAAATTTGTCATCCACTCGTGTTTTAACCGATATGGAATTCTCTCCAATAAAAATACAGAGATGTCATACCCAACTCACGACCAGATAAATGGAAATTTGAACTTGCATTCCACAAACACCCAATCCTAGAAAATGTATCAACGACCGGTCTCAAGCCAGCTAGATACTCCTACGGGGGATGGTGAAGAGTTCAACAATGAAGTAGGGACAACGGGAAGAATCTACCTCGTCAATGTGGTTCACCTGGTCGGATTCTTCGGTGATTGGTTCCAAAGAGCTCTAGTGTACGAGTTCTTACCAAGCAAGTCACTAAAGAAGTTCATTTTCCCGGATCATGGCGAGCAACATTCTCTTGGTTGGGAGAAGCTGCAAGACATTGTTCTTGGAATAGCAAGAGGGATGTAGTACTTTCATCAAGGAGACCAGAGGATCCTGCATTCCGCAATCAAAGCCTCCAAGTTTTAAGATTTCGGGTTAGCAAAATTATGTGCCAAGGACCAACGTGCTATTTCGGCATTCAATGACTGCTGCGAGGGGAACAGTTTATACAAAAGTTTGTTGGAGGAAAGAAAAAGCATCATGATGACAAGGTGGACAAGGCAAGCCATGTTTTCTTCCCTGAATGGGTATACAATCAGTTGGAAGAAGGACAAGAGCCTAGCTATCCGGGCGGTAGAAGGAGATGGCTTAACACGGTCGGTCGTAAGGGATCCGATGGTGGTCTTGCAACAGACTTCTTGGCCAACAGTTGGAGATCATCTTTGAAACAGAGTGATTGCAGGTTAAGAGAGCCCTGGTTTCAAGCTTCTGCTGGTATTTTCCTGCAAGGATCTTGCAGGATATATACTATTTCGAGTAAGTTTTCATATTGTAAAGCATGTTTATAGGTCAAGGTATCAGGATCATGATCATAACTTTTCCTGCCAGTAAATGCAAACGAAACTATAGAACTGCTGTTTGCAGCTATCAAAGTATTACTCCAAAACTGAAACCTGGGAAAGACCAGCAGAATTATCCCACTGCGAAATACGGATGGGGTGCAGAAGTTAAAATTCCAAAGTTTATTGAAAACCAATTCTCCCACTGCAGAATATACCAGTTCACTTGGAAGAACAGCAGAATTATCAACATAAAGCTTGTTGGTGTTTTCTAAGTTCACTGCTAGATAGAACTGTATAGATTTGAAAAGTTCTTCGACTATCATTTTTAGATCTTGGATTCATATGTAGGACATCAATACTTGATTCAGTGTATTCTGACCTGACGACCCGTGAAAGTATGCAGATGTTTGTAGTACGAGGAATTTCTGCAAAATGCGCCTGGGACCAGCTTCCAAGGGCAATAATTCTCAGGTTAGAACAGCACCAGGCATGTGAATGCATCGTTTTCATTCACAAATTGTAGGCCTCCAGACATTTCCTGAAAGACAAGAGGGCCTCTAATGCTAGACCGGCAAATGATGACCGATATCTGCCACAAGTGATCGAGCATCATCTTCGTCCTGAACATAGGAGGAGAAGGAGCTTGAGGGCCAGCTTGAGCTCATTCCTGTTGTTGAATCTCCCCTTGCCATTGGCGCTTCTTGTGGTGCGAAAGATGGCTTTGGAGGCAATTGGAGGCGATCGATTCCACTTTGAAGCATCTCGATAACTTTGTGCATAGAAGGACGATCACTTGGTCTTAATTGCACACACCAAAGGCCGGCCATCATCATCTTCTTGGTAATCTCTTTATCTTTCTCGTTGGATTCTCCTAGATCAATGTGATTTCCTTGGCTGAATTGATCATGAACCCACGAAGGCAAGAAAATTTGACTAGAATGCTCGGCTGCTAAATTTGAATCCCTCTTCCTTGCTGCCATTTCCATAAGCATTCTACCGAAGCTATACACATCAGCTTTATAAGAGACACCCCCAACACTCTTGTAGAAAAATTCCGGAGCCATATATCCCATTGTTCCCCTCACTGCCGTGAGAGATACAATACTCTTATCCGTTGGATACAGCTTAGCTAATCCGAAATCTGCAACTTTGGGAACAAAGTTCTCGTCGAGAAGGATGTTGTGAGGTTTGATATCGAAATGTAAGATTTGCATCTCACATCCTTGATGCAGATACTCGATGCCCCGAGCCACTCCCAAGGCAATATCATACATTTTCTCATTGCTGATTATAGGCATGTTGCTGCTACCGGGATTATTCCTACCTCCAGACAATATGTACTTTTCGAGCGAACCATTAGGCATGAAGTCATAAACAAGAGCCCGCTTTGAACCTTCTGCGCAGAATCCAATCAGCCGCACCACGTTGACATGGTGAACTCTTCCAATGGTGGCGACCTCATTCATGAATTCCTTCCCATCAGATCTTGCCTTGCCAAGCATCTTCACAGCTGCAAAATGACCGCTACGAAGTTTCCCTTTGTAGACAGTTCCGTAGCCTCCTTCTCCGAGTTTGTCCTTGAAACCTTTAGTTATCTTCTTAATATCCCGGTAAGAGTACCTCACTGGCATCAATTGATCATAACTTTCAAGAAACTCTTCAATGTTCTCGTAGAACGACATATGCCTTCTTCTCCATTTATATACCAAAAGAAAAATCAACAATGGAGCGCCCAAGCAGAAAAATGTACCATGGTGCAGCACTGCAAGTATTTAGAAGTCATAAGATCAACAAACAGTTTCAATGGAGTAACACATTCAGACCGAAGAAGAGACATCATTACCGCATAAAAGTAGCGCATACCGGAGAAGGGCCAGTATGTAACCATAGGTAGCTGCAACAGGCAAAATAAGCAAGCCTTTACTGTCAGAACCAAACACCAAAAATCATAAGCTGAGCACGTTCAAGTAAGAAATATATCAATCTGAGTTGGTCGATAAGACGGAAAACAAGTGAGTTTAGTTTGACAAGAAGTTGAGCTTCGATGAATTGTAGCTGACCCGAAAAATGAAAAGAAAGATATAAGAGGAAGAGGTTGCATACTCAATGAATAATACAATGGTGGATCCCCTGCATAAAAGAAGACAGAGTAAGCTAGCCATTAAACTCTGTGAGAAACATCAAAGTTGCCTATGATAATGCTGTGAAGGGAGGAGGTTCTTACAATTGATCTGTGTAAGTAGTTGACCTAGGGCCGAGCTTGCAAGTCTAGTCAGGAGCGATCGCAGGAAACCTAAGCCCACAACAAAGAACAGTGTGTCAAAAGAGGTGATTTTGATCCTGATGAAATCACATGACTGTTTATGCCAACATCAACTGATTCTAATAAGTCTAGGCTAACAGAAAAAAGGAACTGAACTGTTAAGATAAGCTCCGACATTAGGTAGGGATCAGCACTTGCAGGTTCATTAGATGCTATTAAGCATATCTTGAATTTAGAACAGGGAACTTTCTCATGAAATGGGGACTTACTTGAAGGGACAGCACTAGTTTTAGCAGCGTACTCTTCATTAGTCATATTAGTAAGGTAAGAGCATGGGATTCCATTGCTTTCAGGAACATAATACAGGCAACCTCCGCTGAACCAGGAAAGCTCGAACCCGTAATCCAAGCAATCATAAACATCCTTGTAAGAAACCAAGTTGCTACTTCTTACAGGAAGAGGCATGGTAATTGCAAGCACCAGCTCCAAGCGGCACGAGTCCACCACATCTCCAGCAGTGACTGGCTCAAATTTTCCAGCAACTCTTGCATACCAATACTGATTCGAAGGATCATTAGACAAACCCGCGCTTATACCGTACCCATTAGCACAAACACTGCCACCTTCATAAACAATGTAATTGTAGCTCTTCTGGTTCGCAATTGGACTCGGGCAGCTAATGAAAGCTAAAGTCTGGAACATGTCGTAGTTGAAATCTCGTCCTGTTTGAGGCAACTCCATGATGTTGGAATATCCCGAGCTTAAATCCCAAGGTTCGGAAACAGCCGCAGATGATCGGTTGCATAAGAAGCTGTTGCTGCTATTAAGCGGGACTAATGAGGCATCAGACAAACGGATAGTGAAGTTGTTGTAGTTGATGGATCTTACATAGTATTTACCGGAGCTGAAGTAGATTACCGGAACGTTGCTTTCGCAGCTAATCTCGAACAGTTTGTTCCCGCAAACGGCAGGGTCCGTCCTGAGGCGGAAAGGGTACGTGATGCGGCTGACAGGGCCGCACGACGAGGGCGATGCGATGCACTGATCTTCGCTGCATTTACATGTTCGGAGAAGCAGTACTAGTTGCAGTACTAACAACAGGTACTTAAACATTCCACGGGCTGGAACTGACCCAGATTAGGTTCTTTTCGGAATGCAGCTGCAATAAAATTCGATATAGAGTGTGTCGTGTCTTCGTAGTCCTACCCGGCTCGAACTCGAACTCGATGATCCGAATTAATAGATGTTTGGATGGCCTGGAAGGGGGAGGAAAGTGGTATAACAAAGAGAGGAGATATCTTGGAAGCTATGTCAAACAATCTTTGAACTTGCTATCTAATGGTCAACGATGGCGTAAAGCGTAAATGGAGTAAACAGACAAGGGTTGACTTTTTTTTCCGGCAACGCAAGGGCTGACTAGTTTAGCCACAGCCGCCACAAGTATAACCCGACACTGGTCCCATGACAGGTAATACTTGAACTAAAAAATGAAACTAAAGGAGAAGATATTATTTACCCAAAAAAGAAAGAAGAAATTAAAGCCTACCCGAGTTCCAGTTGGGTCGGATACGGTTCAGGGTGTTCTTGCAGACCCTCCACGTCATGCCGCCTATTGGGGAAGAGAGAGGCTGCTTTGTGCCGCTGCCGCCGTAGTCCATGATGGTTGGGAAAATTTTATAACGGTAAGTTATAACGGTTCGACTCGAAATTTTTCTTTTATTTGATATATTATATTTAGATTTGAGAACATTTCGGCTCTTAAATAGCGACTCTCCTAAGTTTTTTTTATTTTAAGAATTCCTAAGGTTCAATATTCATTTTTTTTGTCACTTGAACCAAGTCTCATTAATTATAACTTAAATTTTTTATATTAAATTAGAACATCTTTATTGTCAATTGATCTAGATGTTTCTTTGTTCGTATATTATTACTTGGTATAGTTAAGAATTAAAATATCATATTTCTAAAATTGATGATGAATCTTTTAATTTTTTTCTCTCCCAAGTTTTATTAAAATATTTATTATTTAGCTGTCTAAAGATAAAAACAATAATCTATCACCAAAAAAGGTTTAAAAATATTTTGAGAATTTTGTTTTTGAGAATAAGTAGTAAACAATTTTCCCATTGGCTCGTAAGTAAAGACGCGCTACCCCATTGGCGGTAACTATTCACGGGGGAAGAAGTTAGCTTAAAGTTGGAAATTAATGAAAACTCCAACACCAAACTTAGGCGGTCGGTGCTTCGGTGGCTATTAAATATTTATTCTCTTCCTCCCAAGTATTATTCTTTTCGTTCGAAATTGCATCATCGGGGGTTCCACCCAAATTGTACATATCCGCGTTTGTGTCCCAAAGTTCACATTTTTAACGGAAACTTGTCCATTGGGCGTTGGATAATACAAGGGGGGAATTAAAAGGGAAAAAGTGGAAGCTGGGGAAAAATGGCTCAGGCAGTGGAAGAATGGTACAAACAGATGCCTGTAATCACCCGGTCTTACCTCACCGCCGCCGTCGTCACCACCATCGGCTGCTCCTTAGATGTAAAGATTTCTCCTTTTTCTTGGTCTTTGTTTTGGGGGATTTTGGGGCTTATTGGGTCTTTTTGTATTGTAAAGATTTAATCTTTCTTATTAGCTGGTGATTTGGGAACATGGGTTTTGATTGTTGAATCGTAATTTCAACTGGGTTCCAATCTGTTTTCTGTTGTGCCCCTTGTGTGGTTCTGGCATTTTGTATTGGTTTGTTGACTTTTTTAGGGATTTGGGATTGAACAATGCTTTGATTTCAGGTCTCATAGTTCTTTGGTCTTTCTGTTTGTCAGATAATATCGCCTCATAACCTGTACTTGCACCCGACCCTTGTGGTTAGAAACTATCAAGTGTGGCGCCTCATCACTAATTTCCTCTACTTCCGTAAAATGGGTGAGTTTCGGCTCTCGAATTTTGGTGTAGGCTTGTAGTCTGGAACTTTGATTTACAAGATTGTGCGTCATCCCTTTTTCGATGACCCGTTTTGGCTCAAATGAAAATTTTGATTTCCCATGTGATTATTACTTGTTAGTGGTAGTATGAGCATTCTTTCGTGTAGGATGTTCATGATAAATTGCAAGCTCGTAGGAACTGCTTGTCGGGCTTATGTTTTTAAATTCCTGCCACAATTCTTGCAGTTGTTTGAGCTATCACTGATCACTTATGCTTCATGTTCTCAGTACTTCGTTTTCATGCTCGTAATTGTGCATTTGGTTAGCGTAGTATAACTGTACGGTGTATTATTCTCAGCTTCTTTGTTGTAATCTACTTTGCAAATGTGTCTTGACGATATTTTGTGTATATGCTCTCATGTTCTTTGGTTTTTGCCTGATGCCAGATTTGGACTTCATGTTCCACATGTTTTTCCTTGCTCGGTATTGCAAACTGCTCGAGGAAAACTCTTTCAGGGGAAGAACAGCCGACTTCTTTTACATGCTCTTGTTTGGAGCTACTGTTTTGACTGGCATCGTACTTCTCGGGGGAATGATACCTTACCTGTCAGAGTCATTTGCAAAAATCATATTCCTCAGCAATTCATTGACCTTTATGATGGTAATTATGTCTTCCTTTATATACCTTCCACCCGTCCCCCGGTGAATGCTTCTCACCGACAACGTTAACCTATTGCTTGGAATTGTTGCAGGTTTATGTTTGGAGCAAGCAAAATCCTTTTATCCACATGAGTTTCTTGGGCCTTTTCACTTTCACTGCTGCCTACCTACCTTGGGTGAGTATGTGTTACTTTATTAGCAGAACTTTTCTTTTCTTCCAATTTGCAGATCTAAATTGGTATATTATGTCCTGTGGATAAGTTTCATAATTGTTCTCCAATCCTGTGATGCGATCGTATGAAAATCAACTATCAGCTGTAAACTAGCTCAGAAACTGGTTTTGACACCCTTCTGTTTGTTGTTTGTGTAGGTTCTCTTGGGATTTTCAGTCCTTGTTGGTGCTAATGCGTGGGTTGATTTGCTGGTGCGTCCTCTGTCTCTATTTAGTTCTTGGGTGTTGCTTGCTCAGTTGTGATTCCCTAAGAAATTGAACAACTTAAACTCTTCTTAGATGATTACCGTCTTCACTCTATCACCAAGTCTTTACTCTATCACCAAAACATGGTTAAATTTTGACAAAGTTCTTGCTTGGCTTTATCACAGTTAGTATCCTAACATTGCAGTTAATTGATGTTGATTGACATAGAAGCTTTGATAAGAAAGGGTAATTAGTTTTACCTTTTCAATCGGGAAAATTCGATAAGATAGCATCTGATTCTTCTTGTTCCTTGCTGAATTTGGGATGTTATGTAGTTTCTTACCGCTGTCTCAACCCATTAAACACATTGGTTTAATATTATGATCCCACTAATCAATGTGTCAATTAAAGACTAGTGGAAATGGAAGTATACCAAGTCATCCGTTGGGAAAATGTCCACCTTGAACTCGTTCTTTGTTGACCTTGTTTTCTGCTGCTAAAATCTCTTCTTCTTTTTTTGCAATACTCAGGGAATGATTGCAGGACATGCTTACTACTTCCTCGAAGATGTGTATCCAAGGATGACAGGACGCCGGCCCCTCCGTACCCCACTGATCATCAGAGCGCTGTTTGCTGATGATGTCGTCGTGATGGCAGCAGCAGCAGATGTTAGATTCGCACCCCTGCCTATGGAGGAAGTACAGGACTGACCGGAATCCCGAGAGATTCTGACGTAGGCTTGGATTTGGTTAGCTCTTCCCGGGTGGATCAAATGGTCCCGCATCCTTCAGTTCATCGACATATCTATTTCGATTGTATGTAAAGTATACTGCTGGCTGCAGAATATCGAAGAGGTTCTGTAATTAACAAGAGGAACAAAAGAAGCTTCTGCTTTACAGAAGGTGTTTCTAATGCGGTCTCTTTAACAACAGGAACACCTACTTGCCTGTACAATCTAAAGATTATTTTTCTCATTTTTGGTTTACATTATGGAGACTGTTTGGCATAGAAATACCATATTTTTTGAAGTAGCTAATGTATCCATTTGCAATATGGTTGTTTTTCCAGCAACATATTTGTTGTAAATACCAAGTACAATAGCTCATCCAATACATTTGCTATTCCAATATGGTACCTGCAGCTTCCCATCTGATACTCTTTCTGTGCCCTCTCACACGGCCCGAGATTTGATCAACAGACCGACACAAATTTTCTCTAGCGTGTTTTGGTCTGACTCGTACACATATTGAAAAAAAATTTAGGAGGTCTCCATTCTAAAATTACTCCAGTGTAGGTGTGCTTAATATTGGAGTATTTTTTTTTCCAAAATTTGAATCTTGAACTTCCTTAAATTTGTATACTTAATGTATCGTTAGACTAAATATTGTTTGGCCTTCGGAGTTCTTATTGGCAAACTTTACGTCCCAAAAGCTTCTAATATTTATTTTCTGGTGATGCATATTGAAACTGTTCTTGAGACACTTATTAACATTTGAACCGGATAAAACCGTTTTTCTCCGCCTTTTCTCAATGCTAACCGAAGATTTCATATTTAGACGCACCACCGCTTTTTCCTTCTTTATACGAAACAGATGAGACAGGGGGATGAGAATTAATTTTGCATTATAATTTGGAGCAGAGTGGAAGCCATCCCCATTTCCCATTGAGTTACATCAAACAAGGAAACATGTGAAAATTAAATTTAGCCAAACAAAATACATCAGTTCCCTCTCAAATCTTCTCACTTACTGTGACCATCTGAGAGACCAAGGCTTATTATTGGAGAAGCCCCAATTTGTCATATTATCAAGTGTTAGAATCCACTTCCAGGAACAAGCTAATCTAAGAATAAACATAAGGATCAAGGCCAACTAGAACAAGCTACAGATAGCTTCTCTTTTACCAAACTGATGAAGAAATGAAATATCTTCCTTCATCATGTAGCTATCAGTTCTGAAATGTACAGGTAAACAAAGAATTACCGCCATCACGAGCAAATACCGGATCGAAGCACCCATCTGGTATTGATTCTCGTGATCCCCTCGTACGTTGCTCAATTCAAAGATCACCTAACCCTGCTGATGCAAAACTTTTCACTGGGAGGGGGGGGGGAATTTTGAGATTAAGAAAGAAATCGTTCCCGCTAACGAATTGGGTGATATTGAGCTGATATTCTCTTGGGAGGCAGCTTTCGGAGGATGTAAAGCACGAGAGCTGAGGGTAGAATCTCGACCAGCTGTTGTTTCCAAACAACACGGATCCAGCAGTCAGAATCGCAATGTGGAAGATTAATTCAGATAAGCCAGACAAAAGGAGAGCTAAATATCAGAGAGAGAAGAAGAAGTACCATGTAAAAGATGAAGTCCAAAACCGGATGATACAGTACTTCAAGAGATGCGTCATTATCGAAAGCGGATAGAAGAACCTACAATTAAGGGGAATTTAGACACCTTAAAAACTAACATCACTCCAGATAAAAAAAACCAACATCATTCGACAATCCTCTTATTGCCGGTCCAATGAAAATATTATTTGACTGCTATCATCAAGCTATCTTTTTGTATGTCGAGAATCAACGGAAACCAAAAGATCAAGCTGGACCATTGCAAACAGATCCAAGGAACCGGGACACTCTTTAGGAACTCACCACAAAGGACCTGACAAGGAAGCATGTGAAGCATATGGCTGTAACTGATCCAACCTGCAAAAAAGTGCCCCAACAAAAAAAATCATAATAGGTAAAGAAATATACGTAACTGCCCAGATTCTCTATCTGCGATAATGAAACGTATAGCCCAGAGGAAAAACCAAAAGAATGTCGACTCCCCTCCCTCATTCTTATCATACGCTCAAGACAGAATGGATTCTTTTGCGGTTTTTCCAGGTAAATTAAGGGCTATTTTCCATCAGACTCATTCAAACATGAATGCGGAAGCGGAACCTAGTTGTTGTATCCGCAAACCGGCAGCCAGACAACCAATTGTCATGCCAAACTACGTACAAGTCCAATCCAGAGACTTTAATGCACGTACGGGTTTTGCAAAGTTTCACATTGTTAAACAAAATTTAGCAAGCTTCCATCAAGAGGAAGGAACAGTATAATATGCTAATTCACCTCAATACGAAACAAGTTGGATGGATAGTAGGCAAACAAAAGAGTTCAAACAATAAGAAGCTGCAAAATATTTTTCCACCCAGTCGAACCAGTATCTGATATAGAGTGAAGGGGCAGATAATAGACAGTAACAAACCTCGCGGAGCTTCTTCCTTCTGCCTTTAGATTCAATGGGGAAGCGTCTCAACATGAAAAATAATCTGTATGCATAGGAATGAAGTTTACATGAGTAATATAGTTGGAAGCTCATTCACTCGGCTCAATATCACAATAAGGAAAAGAAAAAAAAGCCAACCTTCCTCCATATAGTAAGAAACCCAGTGCCGCTATGATTGAAACCACTGAGAGAAAAATAAATAAGTTTCACAGCAGAACTACATTTTATCTGCAAAATATGACAGAAAACAAAGCAAACATAGACTCTTGATATTTAGAAATGTTGGACTGAAGGCTAAACCTGCAATAAATATCTTCCCAACGAAATCCACTGCGTCGTTATAATTGATCCACAAGTACACCCAGATGCAAATCTGAATTAAAACTTCATGTTAGTAACCATTTACCAAGATGTGATACTGACGCTCTTTCAGAAGAACCAAGCAAAGGTGGCAAGAGATAATGTTTGGTTGAGAAAGCATGGGGCATCACACGTACTCATTATAGAAAATAAGCCAAAAGATCCGTGTATCAGGAATACTGATGTGCCAAATGTGGTCAAGACAAAGCAGAAGTAAACAGTAGTCGACATGAATCTAGAATTCATTTCCAAATTCAATAACAGTAACTTAAAGCCAATGAGTGGCTCAAAACAGAAAACATCAAAATGTAAGTTGTTACGAATTCGGTTGATTGGTTGAAACAGCATTTAATGTTGTGCTTGTGCCAACATAAACAAATCTGTAGCACCGTTAGGGAATTGTTCACCACAAGGACTCGGGCAACAACAATATCAAAGGTGGATTCAGAAACAATACTTAACAGGAAGATGGGAAAAAGATTGAAGAACATTGATCGTACCTGTATGAAGTAGATAACTCCATTGACAGAAAGATAAACAACCCTCAACTTATCTGTTGGCAAGCTTCTTGCCTGGAGTCAAAAGTTTGGGAAGTTAAAACACGGGGAAGGAACAGTATAATGTGCTACAGTGCTAGTTCGGCTATTCAAAGATCTAATCAATCAGGATATAGCTACTACTAGTACACTTGCCTGATGATATATCTCAGCCCAAAACAGGACAAGCAGGGTGTATGTGGAAAAGAATAATAGCCCCGGCAGGTTCAGTAACACCAAGGTCAGCACCTGGTTCAGGAACCAACAACAATAAGTGTGTCATGTAACACCTTCACTGCAACCAGTATAGCCATCTATTTCAGACAATCAAGGGGGGCCATCTTCTCTAAAGTCATCTATATCCACTCAACGAATTTGCAGCCAGTTCCATCTCAACCAATAAACTCAAGTAGAAGAAGAATCAACATGGGAAAGAGAACAGCAACTAACCTTCGGGTGCAAAGCAAAAACAGCCATGTGGAATCCAAACACAACAGCACGTACTGCAGCAGGTAATTGAAGACTCTCAATAAACCGAACAAAAAATGTATAAAACGAAGCCCCAAATCTCCGTAAGAACTCTCAGGTGCCTCACCTCCATTGACAATAAAGTTCATGAGATGGAAAACCTTCTGCGTCGTCCAGCCGTATTCCGGGACTCTCAATTCAATACGAATCAATTGAATCTGGAAAGTTCAACCACCAAACCACAATTAAAAGAGGAAGCACAATCGACAAATCTACTAATCAAACAGATTAACCAGTAATGCAAGAACACAAATCTGGCTGACCCGAAAAACGACTCGCAGAAACATGAAATTTCCACCTTATTGAAGGCAAGCTAGTCCAAGCAATAAAGGAACCAAGGAACCACTTACTACAGCACATTACCATTCAGCAGCTAATTTCTCCATCACTAGGCCTCAACCAAAAAGACCCACAAACCAAAAACCAAAAAGATTCAATCTTTAAGGCTTGTGACTTCAAAAGACCAAATCTTTCCTACAAAAGAGATTGAGGAGAGGCAAAAAGGAGCAGACCAGAGCAATTGAGGAGACAAGGGCATAAGCAGCACAAAGAGCGTAAAAGATCCCATCTTGCCACTGAGTAGAGTCATTGACGTCATCCCACCAGTCACCTATAAGACCCATCTTCTCCAATCCCTCCACAACCCACCTCCCCATCTTCCTCCCTCCTCTAACCCAGAACAGCCCAAAAGGAAAAGAAGGCCCAATGAAGGGGAGGGAGGGAAAAGGGTCACCCCACAAAAGGCAGCAGAAAGAAAAGGGCAAAGGTAGAGAGAGAAAGAGAGGGGCAAAAGGGTTTCTAGTGGCTACCAGACGGTCCAAAGAGAGAGAAATAGACAACTAAAACGAAAGCTGTCCAAGTAGTTGTTGTTGTTGTTGTATTAAAAAGGCCACACCTAAGCTTCCAAGTCCTAAAGAGGAAGAGAAGGAAGGGAAAGAGGAGGGGAAGGGATCAACCAGATTTGGTCGTTGTGAGTGCCACCACTGCTACTCTCTCTCTCTCTCTCTCTCGGCTCTTTTTTTTGTTTTGGAGGAGAGAGAGAAGCGGAAAAGTGCTTCCTATTTTGATATTTTTGGTCGGGAGTATTTCCACGTCGTCCTGTACTCCTAGCTCGAGAGCTCCCCCAATTAACCCGGATTAGGTCGAGAGTTCGACTGGTCGAATAGAAAAATAAATGAGAATAGTTGGATTTGTGATCAATAGTGTTAACCAATGGTTCAAAAAATAGACAAAATATTTTTCCAAAAAAAATCCAAAATTTTATATTAAACATTATTAAATTATAATTTTATTTGCAATTTAATACTAAATATAATTATTCTTTAAAATATTTTTGTTAAAACTTTCTATCACGAACTATGATCGAGCTGGTCAGATCGAATGGACTGGGAAACAAAAAATTGGATTGCCTCCCGATTCGCTTTTAAAACCATTCATAATGACTTTAATTAGGAAAATTTTAAGATACAATAATTTTACTAGTGTGATTTGGTATATTTGCTATTTATGATTTTATTGAGTTGTAATTTTGTGATGGATCCAACCCAACTTGATTCCATTTCTCTTCTGGTTGTTATTTAAATATGAATGTATAAATATTATCAATTGGAAATCTGGGGACAAATAAAAGTTCCTCTTGGTTTTATTTTAGGCATTGCCCTCTTTGCCGGCGTTAGGATCCGATTTCTTGTTTATATGAGCTATTTATACTTTCCTTAAATACTAAAATCGGAATTATGGTCTCCATAGTTACATCTCCGGCTCTAGATCCATTCTTCTCTTTTCTTTTTCTTTTTTCCTTTTTGAGGGATCTATTTTCTATTGTTAGTTTATATCTTTCATCCCAAATTTCTCCTTTCAAACTTGCTCACTTAGCCAAATCCAAGTCTTTGTAACTTGAAAAAAGAAGAAAAAAATTATTATCTTTTAGTCTCAAATTCATGTTAGCATCTACAAGTTCACTTTATCTTTTAAATTTTATTCAATTTTTATAAGTTCATATATTTGTCGTTTATTACGTTTAAGTTACTACAATAAAATTACTCGATTGGATGAATAAAATTACTTCATCGCAATGATCAGATGAACTGAAAATTACATCATCAAACAGTCAACCCTTGTCCCAACCTGAGAGTCGTGTGATTCTTACAATACATGTATGAAATGTGTGAGTCAATCGGCTGGTTGGATTGCATTTCAACCTAATCCATTGTCCGGTTATGCATCGCCTTTGGATTGCGACCCTCCCGGTTGGAATTGCATTGGTTTGAGAATTAGGTATACAACAATGTTTTAAAAACGGATCACTGTTGCTCTCCAAATATTATGATTTACCCGAAAAGAAAGAGATGATCATCATTTTTTATGTTTTATTGAATTTCTTTTATTTTGTTTCTGGATGGTGTTAGAAATTATCAACAATCACTTAAATTAACTAATTAATGAGGATATGATCGAATCTTACTTTTTGATCTTCACTAACTTGGATTCTTCCTTGGGTATAATTAGTGGACTGTTGTTCTTTTGGTGAAGTCACATTTCGAAAATGTAATAGATAGCGTTTATCTTCCTTCTTAGATGCGTATCTATCTAGTACCTTAGATAGTCGAGTGTTGTACGCAATGTACAATTTGATGTAATTATTTATGGTAGATTAATATAATTTACTTATAAAAAATAGTAAAGAGTTGTTATATTCTATCTAAGAAAATTTTTGAAACGCAATTTTACCACTTTTCAAAATTTATACCCGACTCAAATTTATATCCATCTGTACTTAATTTCGGCAGCTGTCACGTGATTAATCTGAAAAGAAAGAGATGATCATCAAGGAGATTAGCAATAAGGGGCTTAAGGTAGATTTCTTTTTGCGCTTTACAGTGGGGCCCGTTTTCTCAGTCGAGTGGGGTCCACACCTCGTACTAATTTAATTGGTTTGGAAGGGAAATTTTTTTCCCGCCCCTGACGTGGCAACGGGTTATGGTCGGTTTTGCCGATTCCGACTCGTCACAACTCGGTGGATTCCTGACCATACACAAATTGCATTCTATTCACTATACACCGAAGAAATTCCAAAACAAAAGCTTCTTGGGCGGTTCAGCTTTCGGCATTTTTGTTTTTTTAATTATCTGATATATAAATATTTATTTAATTGACTAATTCAAAATTTATACTTGTATATACTTATCACACAAAAATTTAACATTATGTAATTCAACATCTTTTTCTTTGTCCTATTGGATATTTTTCTATTACCCTTTTGTATCTACATTCATATAGAACATCGACTACATTCACCCGCAAAAAAGAAACATGGACTAAATTGAGAACCAAGTTTTATCGACCTTATCAACGGATGGCTCCCCGACAACTCCATTCAAAATGTTCGGATTTAAGATATTGTTGGTAAGAACTAAGAATTCAAATATCTTACAATTTAAAATAATCCCTATTAATTATTGTCATATTAATTTTTTTTGTGAGTCTTTCATATTCAGAGTCGATTACTGTTCTACCTATTTAGGAGGTAACTCTTTCAATAATATTTTTTATATTCGTAAGACTTGAACCCAAAATATCTTTAAATAAATTGAACCATCGCTCATTAAGATCATTATCACATTAGATAGCTCCAATAATGATCAGGTTTCTTTTTATAGCACAATTTTCTGGGTTGTTTATCGCCATATTAGCCTTCAATGTTATGGCCTTGACTTTTGCAACATGGATCTTCTCCAATTTGGTATCTTCGATGATGATGTGTGTGATGAAATCTGTCATCGGCATCTCCTTGTGCTTGTGCTTCAAGTGTTATTTGTATGACTTCCACGATTTCGAAAATTTTCAATTTGCATTATTGGCACGAACTCATCAGAAAAAATATATATTTCCATCCCAAAATTCTCAAGCAACTGTTTGTATTTGTTGATGTTTATCTTGATATCCTTGTCATCACTCATCTTCCGATGGTGAATATTTCTCATGACAAACTTATGCTTGCCAATATCTTCGGTAGTGCACTTCACTCTCTTGGATAAGTAGGAACATTAAACATATAAAGTATGAATGTGTGTGCGCCCCTACATACCTTATTAGCATATAACCATACCTCTTGTACATTCGTGGTTGTATTTGATGAAGACATGTCTTTCGTAAGAGCATAAGCCACCATATGCATGTTGATGACTATGTAGATTCACTCTTACTACCTTCTGTAGTTGACACCATTAAATATCTCAATTTTATAGATATATGAAAAAGGTTTAGCAAAGATGATAGAAGTTGGAGAAACCGGATGTTCGTCACCAGATTGAAGAGCCATAATAATAGAAGAAAGAGTTAGCAAAAGAGAATTATCGTTGGAAATTATTAGTTCTCAAGATTTTCGTAAAAATTAGTTGAAGATGACAATTTCGTAGTCTGAATTGTTGGAAATTGAATTGTAGTTATGCAAGAATAATTGAAAGAACAACACAAAATAATATAATAATTTGGTAATCCAGTTCGTCAAATTGACTATGTCTGGAGGCGCTGTCAAGTCAAAATTTCTCCACTATGATTTATGTGACTCGGATTACATTGATAAATATGGATCTTTATAGAAGGACCAATAATAAACTGGTTGAGGAGTCCCAATTAGACTAGGCATGCAAAACATTAAGGTTGAGCCCGACGGCACTGGGGATTGCCAGTGCTGCTATCTCAATTGCTACTATTTCTCTCCACTTGCGGACAACAATACTCTGACAACTACAAGTCCTTCACGGTTTCTCGCATGTTGCGCTCTAGGTGAGTTGGCGTGCGACAATGCTCTGATGTGTGGTCTTCTCTCGAACCAAACGTCTTCTGTAAATATCTTCAGACTCGATAACCCAACAATCTCTCACCTGGAGACTGACCTTGAATATAATCATCTATCACCGATAACCTATCTCTAGGGTAGCGCCAGATCTTCTTCTCAGTTCACTATGCCATCTAAAGCCATACATAGCATCAGTTTTTCTAAGGTAACAATCTTAGTCAACATATTTGCATGATTTCCACTTCCTCGAATCTTCACGAGCTGCAACGTCTTTCTTTCCAAAAGATAACATCTGTAGTAAACCGCGACTCAATGTACTTTGTCCTTGAATAAAATGCAAGATTCTTAACTAGGCAAATAACACTCTAACTATCACTATTAAAGATATTATTCTTCTACCCATATGAAGTCTTCTGCATCTGAGCTTTCTCCTCTTCACTTTTAGGTGAGTTCTTGTTAGACAATTTAAAATGTTCACCTAAAAAACTACTCATGGGGTTGTCTATGTCATTCTTAAGTTGAACAACTTTTGCAATTCACTGATGATGACTTCTCGTACATTTCTGACAACATCTTTATCATCTCTTTAGTAGTCTTCGCTTTAACCGTGTGTAAGGAGACATTCGTGGACAATGACAAATGAACCTTATTGCCTTCCTTTCCAGCAGCTTCCGGTCCTCTTCCTTCATGTCTTCGGGCTTCACACTGAGAGGTTGATGCAAGTCCTTGTAATACAGGTAATCCCCGATCTTGATCTTCCAAAACCAAAAGTCTGCTCCATTAAAAGTCTCGACTGTTGACATTCTTTTATCTATCATGACTACTCCTACCGGCCCCTTAATCTATAAGCTCGGATATCAATTGTTAGGAATTAAAATGCAATTATGGGAGAATAATTGAAAGAATGAACACAAAAGAACAAAATAATTTGATGAACGAGTTTGTCAAATTGACTATGTCTAAGGACGCGATAAGGGTGATCCCGATAGAACTGATGATCGCCAGCCGATTGGTGACCACTAGAACCTTGATGCTGATAGCTATTGTTTCTCTCCACTTGAAGATGCCAATTCTCTAGCGACCGTAAGTCTTCCACAGTTTCTCGCATGTTACTCGTTAGGTGAGTTGGCACATGATGGTCCTCTGCTTTGTGGTTTTCTTTTCTCTCGATCCAAACATTTCTTTCAAGTATATTTATGCTCATAACCCAATTGGTTTTTTCACTCATAAATATTTAAATAAAATTTGATGAGGTGTGACTCATATGTGACTCTTCATCCATGCACCCCTCAATATCTGTTCATAAGGAAGAGATAATATATGAATAGGATCAACAAATAATCACCAAGAAAAACATGCGATGAAAGAAGAAAAAAAGATGTTTCTTTTTATTTCGAGAATCTCTCTCTAAACCTTCACACTTAAGCTGTGAAATTCAACTGTCGCTTCATCTACGTGAGCAAGGACATACCAGATACAAGGTTCTCTTACGATCGTAAGAAAAACGTTGTTGAATAGGATTCTGCACATCAAGAGGTAACTAATTATTTGTGGCTTTAAAATTTGTGTAATTGTGATTATGACTGCATAAAATTCTGCACCAAACATGACTCATGTCAAGTATTAGTGTACTTAATAACTAATTTAAGATATTGACAACGATGGATTCAAGTGCAAATAAACCAGTCTTTAATATAAGGAAAGCAATGAGCATAATTATTATTTTTTGTCCACACAGTGACACCATTCTTTGAAAATCTTTTTCTCTTCATTTTGATTCACGACACTCGAAATCATCACTTAAATAACCGCCATTAGGTGTGCATTTCTTTTTAATTAATCAGACCACGTTATCTAAAGCTTTCACATCAGTCGGCCATTGAGCGAATTTTCTTTGCCTGGGAATATAGAAACTAGTCAGCTGAAATGACCATGTTTCGTTTGTGTTATTCATTGCTAATCGACATAAACCAAGACCACGATGCTAGTGTAGATAATTATATTATATTTTAAATGTTATTATAATAAAAAGAATTGTAAGATAAAAAATATAGAGGGAGCATACCATAACAAAAAAATTGATGCCCTGTATTAAAATAAAAATTGAATATAGACTACACATCCTTACAGTATACTATTAAAATTTTTAATCTATGATATTTAAAAACTAAGGGTAAATTATTCCATAGTTCTTAGTGTTTGGTCATCCTCATTCTCAGGTCCCTGCTTTGATTTTACCATCCCCGTCATTTGTTTTACAAACTCTCGGGTCCATAGTACCGGAATATCCTATTTTCTCCCTACCCATCGAAGTTCATGTTCATTTTCTGTACCAAGTTCAACCAGAAACATAATTTGTTTGCTACATTTTGGCCCTCTATCGTCTTCCTCGCTTATGCGGCCCCTATTCTAATTAAACCTATTGGCCCTCCGCCTTCGCTCACCACCAACTAGTGGGCCAGCAACACACACGGCGCCCCTATCGTCTTCCTCGCTTATGCTTTTGTCTTCGTAGTCGACGCTGCTGACATCGTCCTCGTCAATGTCGTAGCGCCCTCTCCTGGATCCACAACAACGTCCTCCCCCACCTTCCCCACACCAACATCTCCTCCATTGCCGTCGGCAACGAAGTCCTCACCCTAACCCTAAACGACACCGCCTCCGCCGCCTCCTTCTCCCAGCATCTCCTCCCCGCTATGTAGTCCCTCAGCGCCGCCCTTGTCTCCCTCAACCTCTCTGGCGCCGTCTCCGTCACAACCCCGCACTCGCTCTCGGTGCTCCAGTCGTCTTACCAACCGTCGACGGCGTCTTTTCGGAGAGAACCGGCGCGCCATCCCTGATCAACGCGTACCCGTTCTTCGCCTACAAGGCGTCCCCGGGGCGAATCCTGCTCGACTTCGTGCTCGCCGATCCTTCGCCTTTTAATTAGTTTTGATTTTTACTAAGAAGATTTGAGTTTTTATTTTGGTTCATCTGGGAGGAAGAAGATGAGTGGGGTGGAAGGAAAGATGATTTTTTTTATTTTTTTAACTAAAAAGGGTATTTTAATTTTTTCAAGTGAGATTCGCCGGATAATATAAAATATTCTCGCACCAGGGATTCAAAAATTTGTAAAACAAAAGATGGAGATGATAAAATTATTTTTAAAATACAGGGACCAGAAGAGATCACCAAACATCAAGAAAAAAGGATAATTTACCTAAAACTAAAAAGGAGGTATTAGCCGTCGATGGCAATATTTGGGCACGACTCGTTACTTACAATATGTCACGTTGACTTAATTATGATTCATCCGAAAGATATTTGTAAAAAAAATCTCTTGAATTAATCGTAACTCTCAGTGATCTAATAGATTGTCTCTATAGAACAGCACGAGTTTTTTCTAGTATATTTTGTCTCACTCACACACACACTCGGAATTTTTTAGGAAGTTATCCACCCTAAAATTTTTCAGGCCAAGCGCACTTAATATTGGAGTTCTCTGATTTCTCACACCAGCAATCACTTCACGCCTTTTAGGCACATTCTCAAGACGTCACCCATCCTGAAAATTACTCCAAGTCAAGCACGCCTAATTTTGGAGTTCTTTCAATATGTTTACCAGAAAAGAGTTGTATCTTGTTTATATGAATAATACTAATCAAATTATTTAAGTCTTTTTGAACATATCATTATCGGAACATTACATTAATCCAAGGCATACATAATTATAATAATGATAAACAACGTTTTACTGAATTTATATGTAACTACATTTTCACTACTCGAATCAAAAATATTTGATGAAGTAATATGCACTAATGCTAGCTTGACGTAGGCGGAAAAAATATTTATTTATTTATTCTTAATGTTGAACGCGTCTTTTTAATTTGAGCATAGTCCTAATTGACATGTTAGCATCTGTCACATATGGAGTTTTTTTTAACGATATATTGTATTGATCGCCAGGAAAAAGCTTTACAAGTACACCAGAAGCAACTGTTGTGGAGACAAAACGGTGCGATCCAAATCACACTATGGAGTTACTTAGGGCCTGTACATAGTTGGGTGTAATTATATACTTTGCAGGAGTAATGAGAATCAATCTAATTATCAACAAAAGAATTGAGGATTGTCGAATTCTTTTAATGATGTATTTTATATTCAAAAATTTTAAAATTTTTTTTAAGTAAAACAAAATTTCTTACGACTTTCACGAAATCTCGTGCGTTATGTTGAACATGACCATAAGAGTGGCGGAACCTCGAACATATGAAAAACACCTGGCACCCGCGACATCTGATTGGTTGAACAATGGGACAGGCAAATGCCCATGTGACCTTCACCTTAAGTTATGGCGGATTTCAATATCACATTATTGTTTTTGGTTTCTCGGACTATGTAATGTAATAATAAACCATTTCCACCCAAAAAAAGTAATAATAAATCATTTCCAACTTGTCCCTGCATGGGATCCACGAAAGTTCCACGCCCAACGTGCCATTTTCACAATTTTTTTATCCTCTAAAAGAGCAGAAATTCGTGTATCACGCTATGCTTCCTACTAGGGGTGAGCAAACAAACCGAAAATCGTCAAACCGGACCAATTCGGACCGAAAAAACCGGACCAAATATAAAAATGGTCCGGTCCGGTTCACGAAAATAATTGAAATTCGGTTTCCGGTCCGGTCCGATTTTTTTTTCAAAAGACCAAAAATAACTGGACCGGACTGAAAATTTACCACTATATATTAAATATCACTCCTTCACTCTCTCTCCCCGTAACTTAACTCTCAGTCACCAAACTCACCACCACCACCACCACCAGAGTACCACTCACCAGGATCTCAATTCCTCACAAAAAATATCCCACAGCCACGGACCACCGCCGACCGTTGCCTCAGCCACCACCGACGCTCAGCAACCACCACGCGACGCCTCCGAGTCCGAGGGTCGAGGCCACCTGGTCCTTGCAGGTAATTAGCATTCTAAATTTTGAAAAGAATTAGGGTTTCAAAATTGGGAATTTTCTAAATTAGTGTTTTTATTAAGGATTTAAGCATGGGGATTTTTTGGTTTGGGTTTAAATTAGGGATTTAAGCAAGAGAAACATTTTGTTTGAATTTAAATTAAGAATTTGGTTTAGAAGGGCTTTGATTTGTGGAGTCGACATGATTTGGTTTTGAATTTAAATTAAGAATATGTGATTCTGTATGCATGTTCTGTGCAACAATTTTAGGTCCGATTTTTCCGGTTTGGTTCCGGTTTAAACCGGGCCGTATGTTCGGTTCCGGTTTCAAACTGGAATGATATCCGGTCCGGTCCGGTTTTCAATATTACTTAAATTCCGGTTCCGGTCCGATTTGGGTTTTCCCAGTTCGGTCCGGTCCGGTCGTCATGCTCACCCCTACTTCCTACCACACCTTGATTGTGAAATAAGAGATGGAATTTGAATGGTACAAACAATTGAAAGACCGACAATAATAACTCTAGCTAATTATCACAATTCATTTATATTATATATTTTTAAATTGAAACTACCTCACAGAAAATTGACTAATCGATATTTATATTTTGAATGATGATAAAAATTCTTCTAATAATTATTTAATATATTTTTAATATAGCTCCGTAACTTTGGGAGAAGGGATGTCCCCTCACAAAGGAGAGTAGAGCTTGCTTGGTTGGGGTCAATTCAATACACAACAACTACGTTGGTTTATTTTTATATAAAAAATAATATTGGTTGATCGTTTGTATTTGAACTTACTCGAAAACTATATATACGTTCGTCACCGGTTTCTCTTTCTTCCCCTATTTTAAGGGTTTACCTAACCCACTGCAGGCCTATTGTATGTCTCACGTATATTTAATTAACATAAACAATATATTGAAATACATTTGCAAACCGGATCCGTGGCGCAATGGTAGCGCGTCTGACTCCAGATCAGAAGGTTGCGTGTTCGATTCACGTCGGGTTCAATTCCCCTAAAACCGGTATCCCTTTTTTGGTTTTCATATGAGTACTGAATTGAATGTCACAGAACCTCAAAGACCAAACCAACAATTTGCCAACAGAAACTCCTTCCCCCTCCTCCAAAATCTCCATTTCCCTAAAACCAACCACCCAAATCAAATCCACACCCATTTATGATTTAACCGCCAACGACTCTTCATTTTCAGTATCTTTCCCTAACTTTTTGCGTTACACATGAAATATGAACTCGTTTTATTTTAAATAAATTATTTGATAATTTATTCTTTAAAAAATCACAAAAGTTCTTGAGTAATTCATTTTTAAATAAATTTTTGTATGACAATTGAGTTAACACAAATTGGATCAAATTGGTTAGTTTTGAATTAAAAATGAACTCTACATTTTTTCGAAATTATAGGGTATTTAAATATCCAAATTGACAAATTAATATAAGTATGAGCCGAACATAATCTTTAATGATGTTGACCATCTACCTAACAAATTTTTTAACAGTGTTGCATTTGTAGGCTCAAACTCGTAATATCTAATTATGTTAGTACAACCATTTTGTTTGATATTGGAGGTAAATAAACTCATTTTTTAATAAATAGCGAAATATTATTTCCAAAGTGAAGTTTCACTGTTATAAAGCACCCAGAACCCACCGACCACCACCAGCTATCTGAAAGAGTAGCTAAGTGGTACACCAGTTAAACCTAACCTCAAACTAGCCCACAGATTGAGTAGTCAAGAGGGGCGCCTGATAGCTGATAGATTAGTGAGTCACTCACACCTCCTAAATATGACCTCAAGTTAATGCACAAGTCGAATGATCTTGAGGGGCATCCACTAGCTAATAGGACAGAGAAACACCCATTTGCCTCAAATTGACCCAGAAGTCGGGTAATCGAGAGGAACACACACTCATTCACTCACTAACCTACATACAAACATGTATGATCAACTGGACTACAATGAATTGATTAAATAAACTCTTATCTAACTCAACAAGATTATTCAGAATTTATTAAGGAATGCTATACTTTTTAATGCACCAAACATGAAATATATATTTATAAATTCATCCGTAAAACAAAATTAACTCCTAAATACTTCAGAGACCAAAGAGATACCATTTTGAACTTTATGTACCAATACTGTAATTTGTCACCCCGCTAAAAACCCTTGTGAAGTTGGACCTAAATCTCCTCCTCCCTCTTCGTCCTCAGTTCCCCCAATCTCCCTAAACCCTAATTCATAGCTAAAGCAAATGGCCCTTCTCGCCCGTACCCTCCGGACCCAAATCCGGATCCAAATCCGGGCCTACTCGACCATCCTCTCGCCGGACTCCAAGACCCCGCTCTCGGCCCTGGCCAAGACGCGGGCCGCCCTCTCTCTCCTCAAGTCGGAGACCAACCCGGAGAAGGTCCTCGAGATCTGCCGCGCCGCCGCCCTCACGCCGGAGACCCACCTCGACCGGCTAGCCCTCTCCGCCGCCGTCACCAACCTGGCCCGCTCCAACAACTTCTCCTACGTCAAGTCCTTCCTCGACGAGCTCCGGTCCACCCGGCCCGACCTCCGGTCCGACCGGTTCAACGCCCACGCCATCTTCCTCTTCGGCCAGGCCAAGATGGTCGACCACGCCGTCTCGCTCTTCAAGGAAGTCGGGTCCGGGTCGGTGAGGTGTTTTAATGCCCTGATCTTTGCTTGTGTTTTGGCGAAAGATTTTAAGGAGATGAAGCGGGTTTATGTGGATTTTCCTAGGGTTTATAATGTAGTGCTTGATGTGGAGAGTTATAATAGGGTGATCAAAGGGTTTTCGGAGTCGGGGGAGGCGGGTTCGGCCTACTCGGTTTTGACCGAGATGGATAAGAATGGGGTCAAGCCCAATGCGACGACGTTCGCAGAAATGGTGGCGGGTTTTTATGCCGTGGAGAAGATAGACGAGGTGGAGAAGGTCTTGGAGTTGATGAAGGAGAAGTACGGGATGAATCCGGGAGTTCCCATGTGGAATGTGAGGATCAAGTCTCTTTGTAAGCTCAGGAAGTCGAAAGAGGCTAAGGAGTTACTCGACGCGATGTTGAAGAAGAGACAGAAGCCGAATTCTGTGACGTATACCGAGTTGATTCATGGGTTTTGTCGGGAAGGCAATTCGGAGGAAGCTAAGAGTCTGTTTAAGAGCATGGTGAATCGGGGGCTTAAGCCTGAGAGTGATGTGTATTTTACGTTGGTGCGTTTCTTGTGTGAAGGTGGGGATTTCGAGAGCGCGATGAGGGTTTGTAAGGAGTCCATTGGGAAAGGATGGGTTCCGAATGTTACGACGATGATGGCATTGGTGAAAGGGCTTAAGAGTACAGGAAAAGTGGAGGAGGCCAAGGAGCTTATTGGGGACGTCAAAGGGAAGGTCTCAAAGAAGATGGAGATGTGGGAGGAGGTTGAGGCTGGGTTGGCAACTGCCTAGTTTACAATAGGGATTAGGGAATGAAGAACTACACTTTTGTTCTTTGTTTGGCCGGATAGGATTTTGAAGCTCCGAGGTTGCAGTGATCACAGAGGAAATAAAAATCGGCATGGCTGAGCATTGTGTGGCATGTTCCAGTTGTTGGAGGGCAAATGAGATACAATCTGCTTTTTGTCCATCAATGACGAAGATCATTCGTAGGACTGAGATCTTGAGAATGTAGAGCTTCAACACTCGTTTAGTCGGTGTACCTGCTCTACCAGGATTCGAATCGGTGATGACGATTGGCGACACATTCTGTGAAGATGCTTCAGTGGACTTGTCTGCTAATCATATTTCCCAATTCAATATAAATCTGCAGCTGATTTCTTTTCTGCGTCTGGTGCATTGCTATTTGCTGAGATTGTTTTCACTTTTGAATCGATCATCGGCTATTCTGTTTTCCACCCACATGTCTCTATGCGTTACCTAATTCCTGATGTCTGCGCCTCGCGCTCTTTGACCATTAGGTGAGCAAAAACCATATGAACTAGGAAGACGTGATTCATGTTTCTGCAATGCAAGATGATTGAACAGGAATTCGAGCTTCCTCGAGTGATATGTGGGTTAAATGTGTTAACTATTACAATACGAAAGACCTCCAAGGTTAAATAGGTGGACTTGGTATTATTTTTTGCGCAGAAAAAGCAGTCGAAATTTGAATATATGAACTGATTAAAATATAGTATAGACTAAATAATACTACACTGTCTTAATTAATCAATTTTTTCAAACACATCTATTTTGGCCAAAAAGTTATCATGTAATTATATTGGAACAACCATTTGGTTTGGTTTGGACCACGAAGGTTGAAAACATTTTCTTATGGTGTCTCACCGGATTGTGCCTTGTTTGATGGGCTCTCGTCATTATCATGGGCTTTTTTAAGGGAAGATATGGGCTATTCTTTGCACAATATATCACCAGATATTTCATAACTGGCCTATATACTTATTAAGGAACCAAAAATCAGTTAGATCAATTGGTTAGTGCGACGGATTGGATCCGAACTATTATAAGAAGGTCCGGACCATCCAGACCAAGAGAAGGTCCGTTGATTTCAATTAAGTAACACGCAAGAGCTGACGATTAAGATTCACGCGAGAACATTTTGACTTTTCACTCCAAACCCCGACGATAATAATATGTTAGTCAACTGATAATGGTATATTTGATAAAATGATAATGATATGTTTGATCAAATGATAATGATATGTCTGAGTTGGTAACATTTCGTTTACCAATAATACCCCTATTTATTGTCCACTTTACAAATTTGTCACTGTAGACTTCTTTGATCTGTAAGGTCTAAAGGACCAGTTCTGGATCCAATCCGGGCCCATTGGTTAGGGTCATCTCAACAATTAAATTAGCATTTGATAAGCATACAATTATCAGGAACAACAATAATTAATTTGGAGTTGATTTGAATTTTTTTGGTCAAGATTGATTAGACTTTCTTGGTATGCTGACATTGTAGTTTTTTTTTTTGCTTCAATAACTCTTTAATATCCGTTAAAAATTAAATATTACAGATCCAAAATCGAGTTTTGAGCTTCTTATGGAGCAGACCTAACGCAGTATCTTTTTTTTTTTTAAGATAAGCAAGTTATTCGAAAATAACTCGAAAGAAATGGGTACTTGTAAATGAAAAATCGTATATATTGTCACTTCACTGGAACTTAGAATAGAGTGTCCCAGTTAGGTCCCAACACTGGAGGGCAAAATGCCAAGACCCAGAGAGAGGTTTACTAGCTGTGACCTGTTTGTTTGCGTTTGTACTCCCACTGGGAAGTGGTTCTAGCCAAAGGGTCCAAACCGCAATTTCCCAAAATTCCATGTGTTAACATTAAGGATGGGCCAAACTAAGCCTCACTGTTCTGTATTCTACCTTCCTGTCTTCAAGTGGTAAGAAGAATTCTTGGACTTTTCCTCACGTATCCTTGCTTAATTCAATAAACCCGTTTTGTAGTTGATAATCTAACATTTAATGTGTTGGGATGAATTTTTTTAAAGAAGTTTTGGTCTTCTTCCCAAGAAAGCCAATTTAAAGACCACCAGAGTAATTTTAATTTAACCAACAGTTTAAAATTCGAACTACCGGTAAACACAGGCGATGAAAAGAATTGAAGTTATTTGACTTGATTATGGATGTATATCACGTTAGATAACATATCGTAAATCTATAGATGAGAAAAAATGTTTTGACATTGAGATGACAATATATAATGCTACGGGCCTAATGAGGACTGCTTCGGCCCCGATGAAGGCTACCATTGAAGATTCTATGAAGTTCGAATCTGGATTATTCAATCCAGTAATTATGTTATTTCGATATGGGTGATTTTCTTTGAATGAGTTATATTGTACAATAGAAAAGGCAATGGGATTGGTTGCATCTCGCTAGTGTTGTCATTTATTTGTTCATGAAATGCGAGGACAAGTAGAAAAAGATAGCACCAAGATAAAACGAGTCATTAGGTAAACCATAAACTATATGTTATTATGACTTGTGGTGATTCGTATATATCTTAAGAGGAGAATTTTGTTTAAGCTTTCTCAATTTCCAAGACGCCACCGTAGTTTAATTGGCAAAAGAGATAATGAAAAAATAGTGAGAAAAATGGAGAATAGCTCGTGTTGATAAATGTTCACAATAATCTGCATAAAGTTGTTCGGTTAGATTAAAAAGAGTTGTCCTAATTCAAAGTAAGATCATTTTTCTAACATGCAGTATTCAAAAAATAAAATATTGTTAGACGTAATTTGAGGTGGTTCGATAATATTTTTTTCACTTATAATGTTTGTACTAACTCATTGGTAAGGTAAGATCAATTTGATATAACACAAAGCTAGAAAATGCATTCATGAATGTATTTGTCCTTTTTCTAAAAAAAGAATGTATTTGTCCTATGATAATTGTTGTTCATCTCTTAAGTAAACATTAGTGCATTTTAATATCTTGTAGTTAGATTGACTTGTATATTTGTGATACCCCCCGTAAATGATATATTTTGTCCGAAATGTCTTAAATAATTTGATTGGTATTATCCATACCAATACACATCTTGAAAAAAATGCAAAGGTTAAAAGCGCTTGACCTAGAGTAGACTGTGGAGACAGTCGGTCAGATCACGGGGCGTTACATATAGTATCAAAGCAATATCTCAGTAAGTATGGTGTGGTTCGGGGATCGAACACAACCGAATACGAGGGATTCTGGCGCGACGAGGACGTCACGTATTTAAGGAAGAGTGAATGTGATACCCCGTAAAAGATATGTTATGTCTGAAAGGCCTTAAGCGATTTGATTGGTACTATCTAGACCTGACCACAGTTCGAATTGGGTCGAATTTGAATTCATCAAAACCTCAAATTGTATTGAATTCATCCAAAGTCGAATTGAATACAAATTATGATTCTTCAAATTCGAATCGAATTGAATTCAAATTATTTCTTTAATTCTAATATTGAATAAAAAAAATTCAAGAACTACCAAATTTTTTTAGAACTTTCAAAATTTTCGTAACATTTTTGAAAAAATTCAAAATTTTTTGTATTTTTTGATATATTTCAAAAGTTAGGTTTAATATTGAACATTTTATGGGAAAATAAAATAAATTAAAGATTGAGTTTGTATTTAATGTACCAAATTAAGTTATCTACGTATCATTTGCTCTACTTGATGACATAATTAGATAGTAATATAAGTACGTCTTGGTACTTTCTTAAAAAAATTACATAATATGGACAAATTTTAATCAAATTTACACTAATTAGACTTGAATCGAATTAGATACTCGAATTCGAATTCAATTTTCTGATTTGACGAATTGTAAAAATATTTAACCGTATTTAATTCGTCTCATGACGAATTCAAATCGAATTTGGGACAAATTGAATTGTGACCGAATTGAATCAAATTGAGAACGAATCGAATCACGAATTGGATTCTAACAATGGCCAGGTCTAGTACTATCCATACCAACAATGTGCACCTACTTTTGTGACACACATTTTGAGAAAACTCTAAGGTTAAATGCGCTGGACTTGGAGTAGACTTGGGATGGGTGACCTCCTAGAATACGTGCGAGTAAGGACAAAGGATTCTGCAAAATGCTCATGTTAGTTTATGGAAATAGTAAGTCGGATCACGGGACCTTACAATATTATTGACTTGTGGTTTAAACAATTTTTTGGACAAAATTTTCTCAATTATTATTAAATTAAAATTACAAGATAAATTTGAAAAGAATTTGAAAAACATTTATATATAAATATTACAAAGTTTTGGGTGTGAGATATGTGATGTGATGTTAATAGAAAAAGAAGAAGAAAAATGTTATGTTGGTGCTCATCGATCCATGCTTTGTTTTTTTGGTTTAACCAATTGGTATCTGGTTTATTGGGCCGACTAATCTAATTTCGAGCCGGGTAGCACTTTTAAAAGGTAGCAAAGCTCTCCCAACAAATATTTAACACTGTTGCGTACCCAATGACTCGAACCCAAAATCTGGTTAAGCTAAAATAACTCCATCAACAGTTAATCTAAGTGCATGGTAATCCATGCATTATCTGTTGTGTCCAATGGACTACGTGATTTGTCCAGTGTCAAGAAGCAACCCTCCTTAGAATTTTAATTCTGATTTTTATCATCATCTCGTGATCTTCTCCTTCCTTTATGAAATGACTCTTAATCTCGAATTTTAATATCAAGTTTATTACCTCTTAGATCATGGACACACCCATGAAATTCAAATAGTGGGGCAAGATGTTAATATGAGTAGGTAAAATATTAGAGTTGTCTTGTAAATTCATTGTAATGGTGAAGGGTGAAAGTATAATTTTAGTGGGGGCAGGTGTATAATTTTACTTTGACAAACTATTTTTTTGTTATTAATTTGAAAAAAATAGTTGATGTGGGGTCATGGCCCTATTATGTATGATGTGTATTTGTCTTGAACCAACTGTCGTTATTAAGTTCATAGCATAATTAGCATTATTACTCAATTTTAATTTTGGAAATACGTAATAATACAGTGAAGTAAATATTAACTAAGGTTTTTATTCTCTAGCTTCTGGTTGGAGAACTCTGGACAGTTATTAAAAACCGCCGTGACTTTGTATTTTTTTTAAGTTATGCTATTTTAATTTAAATATTACCGAACCTTATTTTGCCAAGTACTCTCCCAATTGTATTAATTTTGGCGTCAATAAGAGGTTATTTTCATAGGGTCCGATTGACTCGGGTGTGTGTGCGCCGTTTAAAAATTTTCCCTCCTACCCCGCCAAAAAGTATAATATTCACATTGAATTTTGCCCAAAAATCTCCATTTCCCAAATTCCGGGGCCGATAACAACACGACACGTGGAGTGGAATCGATTCTAACCGAAATTATTTAATGAATCCACAGTGAGGAGTTCGGATTCAGTGGGACAATAGTCGTCCCCACTGAAATGGATCAAGTCATTATACTTATAGATACGATTTTTAATGACTGTCAGATCTGTAGATACGATTTTTAATAAAATCTGATAGTTTAAATAAAATCGGCTGCGTGGGGACAACTTTTATGTTATCCCCACTCAATCCAAAATCCCACGGCGAGAAGATTTCAAGCACATATTTTAAAAAAAATTTATCGATTTAAAAAAAGCAACACGATACAGGAATTATTTTGTGTATTTCGGTCAAATATTGCAAATATTTGATTTTATCTCAATAATTCACCACAATAATATTCTTAATTCTCAATGATCAATAAACAAAGTTTATTAGGTCAAAATTTGTGCACATGATGTTATCTCACGTAATATAAAATATAAAATCTCAGCAATGCACTAAAATTAATGTGCAGTATCAACAAATACTACATATTTTGACCATGGATATGACTCCGATGTACTATAACATAGGATTTCAACAAATACTACATATTTCCCTTCTGCCATTTACATACACATAAATAGGAGTGAGCATTCGGATAGTCCGAGTCCGAACTATCCGAATTTCAAACTATCCGAATTATCCGAAATGAAAATTTTACTATCCGAGTCCGAGTCCGAATAGTAAATTATCCGAATCCGAATATCCGAACTTTTTTCGGACTCGGACTCGGATAATCCGAACTATCCGAACTACTATATCATCCACGATTTCATTCACCAACTAACTTAAAAAATCATCCAAATTCACAAGAGTGACCAAATGGCACTTCAGAGAGGTATTTTCAAAGCCCAGCCCAAAACTAGTTCGGATATTTCGGATATCCGAACTAAAATTTTTAATATCCGAATCCGAGTCCGAGTCCGAATTAAAAAATTCGGATAATCCGAATCCGAGTCCGAATAGAAAATTATCCGAGTCCGAGTCCGAATTTTTTTTTCGGACTCGGATTCGGAATGCGGATATCGGATAATTTGCTCACTCCTACACATAAATACTTGTACCATTCAATACCGAGTGCTACTTAGATATACTTATATATACCATACTATTTATATCAATAACTCTCAAGTTCGAGCTTTGAGAATCCTCAGTGTCAAATATTTGTTAGAAATTTTTTTTATTGCTATTCACATTTTTTTATTCGACTCGAAACTTAATTAGTCGATCTAGTACAAATATCCTGTTTCAAGCTTTGAAAACGCAATATAATTTTTAATCACCATTCAAATTTTTAATCCGACTCGAAATTTGATTAGTCGATCAAGTACATATACCTTGTTTCGAACTTTGAAGAGGCAATAGTGTCAAATACTTGTTATAAAAACTTAATCACCATTCAATTTTTATATTCGATCCTTTTAGAAAAAAGAATTATATTCAACTCAAAACTTGATCAATCTATCCGAAAAAAATGCCTTGTTGTCAACCAAAATTTATACCATTCCCACCTCCTGTACACACTCCAACTTTATAAAGACCCTTCCACTAGATTTGAAGTTAGAATTTAGAACCACACCCACTCATAGACATAGATAGAGAAGATATAGAGCCCCGGCTCGTTATTAGCCGGTTATAGCACAGTGCACTCATTAGAACTGTAGCACCAAAGACAAAAAGAGACAAGCGCGAAACCCACTCCCTCCTTCTATATCTTTTATCTTAAACCATTCCAATAACCAACAAAGGAAAAGGAAGAAAAGAAGCAAAAAGAAGAAAAAAGAAGAAGGTAAAGTTCATCCCTTCTCTTCCATTTCCTCCTCTCTGGAAATGGCAGAACAACAAAGCCACTCTCTATTTGTAGATGGTTTGTATTGCGAAGAGGAGAAATGGGTTGACGAGGAAGACGAAGACGAAGAAGAAGAACTCGAACACGACACGCCCTACGAAGACCAAGAGCTGGCCTTGCTCTTTGTTAAAGAGCAAGAGCAGCACCGGTCTGGTGCATTGGACAAGGACTTGTCCAATGCAAGAGGAAGGGCTGTGGATTGGATGCTTCAGGTCATTGCCCGTTTCGGGTTCTCGGCGTTAACGGGGATACTCGGATTAAACTACTTGGACAGGTTCCTAGTTAGCTTCTGTTACCAAAAGGACAAACCCTGGATGATCCAGATTGCTGCTGTTGCTTGTCTCTCTCTGGCTGCCAAAGTTGAGGAGACCCAAGTCCCTCTCCTATTAGAGCTCCAAGAAGTACGTATTTTTTTTACTAATACGAGTTCGAATCGGTCTTTTATCACTTGAGCCGGACCTAACATATTGTTATTGTTTTTCATAGGTGGTGGAGAGTGAGTACATGTTTAAGGCCAAAGACATACAAAGCATGGAGCTTCTGGTGTTGTCGACGCTTAATTGGAAGATGCACCCTGTGACCCCAATTTCCTTCGTTGATTACATTGTTAGGAGGCTGGGGTCAATTATCCATTTGCCCTGCGAGTTCCTTGGGAGATGCGAGCGTCTACTCCTCTCTTTGCTCTCTGGTAAACAAGTCTACTAATCGAGAGATTTGAATCGAACATAAGTTTATTTATAATAATGCATTATGTTTTTATGTAGTTATTAATGATTATTGTTCTGTGGTATATATAATCTAGCAGATTCGAAATCTGTGGTATATCTACCGTCGGTGTTGGCCACTGCTACAATGATGCACATTATTGACCAGGTTGAGCCCTTCCACTCCCTCGAGTACCGAAGCCACCTTCTCGGTGTCCTCGACATGACCCAAGTGAGTTTTCTTAATGTTTACACAAGTTAATTAGTTATTGGATTTTAGTTATTTTGTCACCAGTTATTTCCGATTCATATAAAACAACGTCACAAGATCAACTTTTATGATACTATGTTACTTATTTTTTCACCATTTATTTTGGTTTAAATTAGTGCAATTCATAAGTAACAATGGATCACGCTATCAACTTGTTCTGTTAACATATTATAATTTCTGTATCTAATATAAGAATAAATTAATCAATTTCTAATACCTATAATCAAGTCTATCATACCCGCAAACTATCTCTTGAATCAAGTGAACGTCTGTGTTTAATTATGATACACATTTTTTGTCCTTTTCTAGTCAAAGTCAAAAGTACGTTAATAATTGTTAACATTGAAATCCCAAAAGTAGACTCCACTCCAAACCAGTATTAACTAGTATTTTACCTCAAAAAAAAGTATTAACTAGTATTTATTCCGTCACAGGATGACGTAAATGGTTGCTACTTGCTGATCCAAGAGCAGCTACCAGTTATGAGGACCACAACAGGCAACAGCCAACCACGGTGCATGTCCCACGCGAACGACCGGTCGTATCTAAAGCGAAAGTACGATCAGCAGATGGCAGCCACAGGCAGGAGCAGGAGGAGGAGGAGCCCCAGTGGTGTGATCGATGCTGCTGCTGTTCTTGGCTGTGACAGCTCAAATGATTCTTGGACTCTGGGAGGAGATATTGGAGATGGTGTTGTCATTGTAGGAGGAGGTGGCTCCTCCGGACCGGGTGAACCGGAAAACGGGAAGAATCTCGGATCATCGTCCAGTTCGTTTTTTAAAACATTGGTTCCAATATCATCATCCTCCTCCTAAAGGGTGCGAGCTGTTATTTGTCAAGACTGCCCATATTGGAATTCTATGTGATGGTGATAAGGGAGTTTTGGGTCAATCCATGTCTTGTGTTTTCCATGGGAGGAAACAAGTAAATAAATATGGCTAGATATTGATTTCCCTTTTCCATGTGTAAGTCCCGTTTTTGGGTCCACCGTACGGACATATTAATATTATATTCTCATGATAAATTCATGGAATTTTTTGTTCATTACAAATTTGGTGGATATTCTAGAAAATAAGTTAAATGTTTGTTTAAATTATTTGGGATAAGTTTATTTTAGTACCCTGTGGTTTCACCCATTTTGCCTGGAGTACCATGTGGTTTCAAATTGGTATTTTAGTACCTTGTGATTGACCTCCAATTTTTCGGGCAGGTCCAGGGCAGCTGCCCATCCAAACTCGCCCAAAACGACATCGTTTTGAGACGACATGGAAGGCACGTGGCAACAGATGGCTTAAGTTAAAGCTGACGTATACTATAGTAAATTACTTAATTAGTCCCCAATTATTTTAATTTTTTCCAAAAAATATCCCACTTAAATATTAATTAACTAACTCTCTCTCTCTCTCTCTCTTCCCCCCTCCTACTCTCTCTCTTCAACACCACCGATCAATTCGTGCACCTTCTTCTTCTTCTGCTTCTCCACTTCACAAGAGGACCAACCCAGTCGGGCGTCTCCTCCCTTCTCCGCCTCGGACCACCTCCTCTCCTCTGTCTTCTTCTTCTTTCCTTGGGGGCCTATGCATCAAGTCTCTGACTTTGTCCACTTGGAGGCAACAGAAGAGAAGGCCCAGAAGCTTCTCTGTCTTCGCCATGTTAGCTGACGGTCTCTCTCTCTCGCTCCTCTGCTCTTCTCTTCTTCTTCATTGGCATTTGAATGTGCTCTGGCTTGTTGGATTTTTTTTTTAATTTCTCATTGGAGGAAATATATTTGTACCCTTTTCGGCTGGTTGGTTGCTTTAAGTTTTGATCTTTTTTTCTGCTTTGGAGTAGCTTAGAGGAGTAGGGGTTAATTGCTGAGGTGTGTTTTTGGTGAATTACTTCCTTGTCTCGAAAAATTGTGACTTGTCAGAGGCGGGGCCTTCGATTGGGATTTGAGAGAGAGAGAGAGAGAGAGAGAGAGAGGGGGAGGAGGAGCAGGAGGAGGAGGAAGATGAAGAGGGAACAATAAATGAGATGAGTTATGAGATTTTTTAAAAATTATAAATAAATTAGGGACTGAATAGGTAATTTATCACGGTCCACATCAGCTTTAACTTAAAAAAGTCTTTCGCCACGTGTCTTCTACTTCGTCTCAAAACGACGTCGTTTCGGGTGGGTTTGGATGGGCAGCTGCCTTGGACTTGCCCAAAAAATTGGAGGTCAACCACAGGGTATTAAAATACTAATTTGAAACCACATAGTACTCCAGGCAAAACGGGTAAAACTAAAGGGTACTAAAATAAACTTATCCCAAATTATTTTATTATTATTATGCAAAAAATTTACATGTTTGCTTATAGATTACTCAGCACCAAATTTCAACCAAAAATCTGCTGCGCTATTCCTTTTTGTTTGTCTTGTCTGATTACATGCGACTTATTTGGTTTATGTTTTTTTGTTGTTGAGAAAGACAGATGTAATTACATGTTTGGTCATGTGATGCAGAGAGATCTTAATTTTGAAATCTCGTCCATAAGCGATATGTATTTACGAGTACTAACGGGTATTATAAATAGTAAGTGTTATACTTATTATTTTGGTATTTTTTTTATAAATACAACTTTTTAAAAAAATAAAAAATTTAGGTGCAGAGAATAAGGAAGTCTTTTGATTAGAAAATGTATAAACGTTGATGGATCATTAATGGATTATTAACTTATTATAAGGTTGTTAGAGTTAGGATCTTCTAGTTAATGCCACGAGTAATGCTCATTTATGATTTGGCTAAAATTCACTTTATTATTATATAATTTAGCTTCAGTATTTTGTGGTCGAAAAATATAAAAAATAATTTAAATTTTTTGGTTGACCTTGATACGTAGCTACTCCAGTATGCTCAGTTTGGGCTCATTTGCTTTGCGATACCTCACATCCTCTTTTTTCGTACATAATGATTTGAAAAATTAGAAGGAAGAAAACGCAAACTTTTTCTATTTTTCTCAAGGTAACAAAAAAAAAAATTCCTACACCAATAATTGGTGGGGTTAACAGTAATTAATACACGAATTAGTGGACAGAAGGGTGAGTAATAACTAATAACAAGGATACAATAAAAAGGAAAGAGATTGTGTTGGTTTCTTTGCAATGTGAAGAGAGGAGCAGCTTGTCGGTGAGTGGGGTTTCGAAGCGAATGACTTTTTATTCATTGGGGAGGGCTTTGACCTCGTGACAATGGCCAAAAAACAAAAAGATCATGAACCAAAAGAAGGTCTCTTCTTCCCTTTTGCTAATCGAGAATGACCGTAATATCCCCTCTCCTTCCTCCAAAATTGAAAAAAAATATCCTTCTACTACTTTTAGGCTCGAGCCGATTCGAAAAATAAAGCGGTAGAATCTATAGTTGAAAGAGATATTTGGTGTTACATTTAGCTTAATTAGAGGTTTCAATTTGGTTAATAAAAATGGACAATGTTAATATTGATATGAAATTTTTTTAGCTGTATTAATACATATCCAGATATGAGGTAGTTATGACCAACCATTTATTAGATACCTGATATCAAACGATATTTATCTTGACGGCACAAATTGTTGCATAATTTGAAGGAGATCTATCGTTTAAACCTTGACAAAATATCATTACGTGTAAAAAATTATCTTAAAAAAAACTAGATATGGTGGATATGGCGAGTGTACGTAACAATTGAAAGTTGCATTAAAATTGTGAAGTGGACTTTTCATAAGTAGTCACGTTCCTTCTTTGGATTTGTTCCATGCACTCGCCAAAAAACGCTTCAATGTGTGTCGACCACTAGTTACGATTATCGAAGATCGGTCGCGAGTGCTTAGCTTGGCCACTTTTAGTCCCATCGAATTGGATGTACAGTATATATTTGTAATAAATATGGAGTTCAAATTCCTGTCTTACGCTATTTAAATTTGAATTATTCTATTTTCTCCAAACCAAATCATATTAGATACTATGAAGAGTATTTTTGCGGTTACATTGTTAGCGTTCAAATTTTAATTTTTTTATTAATTAATCTATTGTGCTCATATTCCATTTCTAAATACCTCTCTCTCTTATTCACCCAAAAAAAAAACTTCTCTCTCTTAATTTCTTGATCATATTTTCCCTCCATCTCTTTTATATCTCTTATTTTCTAGTACCTTCACGTGTTGTACGTTTGTGACTTTGTGTTATTTACTTTATTGGAATTTATTTTACCAATGCGGTGCATGCCAGCCGCTACCTTCAAAGGAAAATATTATTTGTTTTTTTCAGTTATTTGAAAGGCAATCATCCCAAGTTCCCAACCATATATCATTTTTTTAAAATAAGTAACCATAAAATATACCAGATTTATTCATTTAAATCCAATACTTATTGGATCATTACCCATGGCTCATATATATGTCGGTCAATTTTCAATATCAAAACTATTTATACAGTGGCCTCCTCGGAATTTTTTTTTCTCCTTCTATGATTCAGGCGGAATTTATTATTTGCACTTTAGAAGATTCTATATATTTTGTTCATAACCAAAACAATAAAAACAATAAATTGATTTAATTTTCGTACTCATACATTGGTGTCAACGAAATATTACAATTATTATGATCGTATTTTCAAGACGACAATCAAACAAAATCCATTAAAATTAACGAAGTTTGCTGAATTTTATACTGCCTCATGGGCCATGAAAATCGCGGGTCTCGTGAAATATATAATTATGATACTGTGTCTGTATTAGCTTCTCCAATACACCTCAAAATAATTGATCGATAATTTTTTTTCATACTTATAAATTAATCAATCTAACAACTATGCTAGTTGTATAATGCTCAAGAAAAGTTTAACAATATGGAGATTTTGAAGACGGGGACAAAATCTTTGACATTATGGGAGATGTCCTTTGGTCCAGTTTTTATTATTTCTCTACTTTAAGGTTGGTAGAGATGTCTCTAGCTTAACCTTTCAAAAAAAAAAGTTGGTAGAGAGTGGAATGTGGATGGCTTTAATGCAATTGCTCATGATTTAATTTCCCAGGAGAGAGAATTTGTGTTGGTTTTTTTTTCAAAGGGAGACAGCTTGCAATCTCTCTCTAGGTCCAAATTCTCCGAGGTCAGTTTGTCCCTACAACAATAATTGTAGAATAATACGATTGTAGCAATGAGGCGTAATAATTGAAAAAGAAGCATTGCAAAAAAAAAATACCGAATCAATTCTTTTTAATATTACTTGTATCCGGATATTTGCTAAATCAACTAGTTCATATTCGAGTCGATTAGCTAGTTAAAATTTTTGAAAAAAAAATCTTTCAATAAGTATTTAAGATTCATGTGTACCAAAACAATAAATTTACCGGTCACCCCACCTGTTATTGTTTCATCAATAAATCATGTGGATGCATAATTGATCTATGTACCGAATTCCTAAGGTACACTTTTAGCCCTTTTACATTTTTTATGAAGAAATCATTTCTTACTTTTCTACGAAATTCTTATATTGCTTCCTTGGACACAGATGGAAAGTTAATTATAAAAGCAGTACAATTTTAAAAGAAAAATACAATTGAGTCTTGCCTCTTGCGGGCCTCTCCAATACTGCAAATCTGCAATACGCCACGGGAAAAACCAAGTCATTTATGGCAAGAAAAACAATCTTTATCGCTGGATCACTTCGTAGATTAATCGGAAGTATTGAATTCAAAGTTAAATTTGGAATAGTAGATTCATTAAATATCTAGATACATATATTTTCTATAAAAAAAAGATCGAAGTGTTTATGTAGCTTTAGTATAGTTTTGATGTCATTTCAAAAAGAAGTAAAAGTTTTTATGTAAAATATCAGGATCGAAGTTTACTGTGAATAGTGTACAAGTCCTAACTAAACTACCCTAATGCGAATTTTGAATAGTTTGTATTTTAATATGATTATATGAATTTTTTAAAATTTATTTGAATTTGATACATTATTAGTTAAAAATTACGTAAAATTTGAAAATCGTTTAATTTTTAATTGATTATTTTTTATTAGGGAATATTTTTTTATCAAATTTCTTTTGAGAAATGGGAAAACATATATTTTTAAGCTCTCCGCATCGCATGGAAAATAGGAGATTATCTGATTTGTGAACAAACAATTGAGACTAAACTAACCAGAGTTAAGTGGATGTCACGAAAGTATGAACGGAAAATATTCCAATCCCATTTTTAAAATAATATATTTAATAACCAAGTCAATATACTAAATTAAAATTTGACCTATTTAGAATAAAATTTGAAATATCATGGAAAAGTGTTCTTTTGTAAATGGGTTAATTTTATATATCGCGATATTTACATCAAATAGTACAATAATAATATCATACATACTACTTGAAAAATAAATTGCTAATCCCCAACCTTAAGGTCAATCGGAAAGTGTTCTGTTTTACCATATCTATGAGCAGAGACTAGATCTGGCCTATTAATATAAATTAAAATAAATTTGTTCCGTATCCAATCAATATTTTTCTTTGAAATGCTTCATAGCCAATTAATTTTTTTTTGAAATGCTTCAGATTATCAGGCAGTTTTAAATTGTTATATTCTTCGTACATCGAATATTGTCACGGGATCTGCGTTGGAATTATCATAAATATGTACAGATTTTTGCTCCCAATTATTTGTATTGGGACTATGAAGCATGGATCTCTATGGAAATGGAAAGTTCTCAATCCCTTACTAGTTGTATGTTACATAAATTGAAGTAGTTTCCACCCAAAAAAACATAAATTGAAGTAGATATAATATCAACCTATCTGGTACTAATTGTATGTCACAAGATATTTGAAATGTTGTTGTTCATGTGTTAATCATGCTAATTACGAGAGATCACGGTTTTTATATCAAAGTTTATGTTTGATTGTAAACAACGGATCGAAATCGTCTACCATGATCTGATATAGAATGATATAAAATTTCAAATTTTCGTAGTCAAGTTTCGTCATTTCATTGGCGGGGTTCGTATCAGTCCGAATATGTGCAAACCTACACCTGAGGGGACCAGAGAAGACGTTCCTGATAGTTATGGCCCCATGGAAATCATAACTATATTGTATACGTGCAGGATATAAATATGTAAATGGTCTACGCTTCCCAAGTTCCTTGGATATGCAACACATCCATTTCGTGAACCAAATTATTGAAGCTACAGTTTCATTTATTCTTATCAGTTTGGTCCTTTAATATCGGGGTGGTTCCTCAATTGGTATCCTATGAGCTACGCATACCATATCCCGACAAATTTTATGATAGTCATTCTATACCAAATTATCAAGTGACTTGATACGTACCTACTATTTCACAATTGACAATTGGATTTGTGGGTTAATTTAGTAGTATTGACTAGGATATTCAATAATAAAAATAAAATCAAGGCTTATAGTTAAAAAAAATTATTTCCTAAACAATATATGTTATTTTAAGAAAGTAGAATTAACCTATTAATAAATAAAATATATTAATTTTTCTAAAATACAAAATTGTTACTTTTCCTGAAAAAACATCATCGTCTTTAATTTAATAATATTGACTAGGAACGAGGAAGTCTCTGCAACCCATATTCAATGTTGTCTCTATCGTCATGTACAACCAAAATTTTGAAGCGTTTTCTCCCACGAATACTTGGTATCTAAATATTTACGGGAACAAATATTAGGTAAAATATTTGAATGGTGATAAAAATTTTAACCAAATATTTAATGTTGACGTATTTTTTAAATCTCAAATTCAAGGCTTCTTAATTAATCTGGAACAACTTATTTATCGGTTATTTTTTAATTTCTAGACATTTGTTTGGAAGCAACTATACTTGAATATGTACATGATATTTATTGAAGTGGTCGGTAATTGTCCTATTCAATTTTTTCGGTGAATAATACTCCTATTTAGTGATGAAGCCACCTTAGCAGGAAATTAAATAAGGTGGACATTTCAAACTTTACAACTAACTCTGGAAATCAAATGAATTTCATTACGACAAGTCTACAGCTAATAAAGAGTCCTCCATAAAATGCATAATCTTGCACATTAGTAGATAGATTTAGATTCGATTTGGGTAGAGCGATGACAAAGTTCTCGTAGCTAAGTTTTAAACTACAGCATTCATAATACTCAAATTTGAAATTTTTGGCTATTCTAAAATAACTTTGTCCGTTGATATAGATGTGTTTAATGGTACTTAGGTATTAGACGATGTCCTAATTTTTTTAATATAATTTTTTACACAATGCTAGAGTTTAAAACATAGATCTTCTTAAATTTGTATACGTCTTGTGCTATTAAGTTAAATTCTATTTGACTTGATGTCCTATTTTTTTTATGGGTTAGTGTAATGTATGCGCCACTCTATTTTTTATGTTTTATGTGAAGATTTAGAAATAAGCTGAGCGAAATAAGCAGACGACGAGAGAGTGTGATGATGTGGCACTGATATGGCTAGTCAATTCAATGTCACCTAAAGTTGGCAATCAATTTTTTTCCCAACAAAAGTGGTGACATAAGTGGTGACATTTTGATGACAATGTCACGATGTAGATAAATCTCATTGCAAACTGCGATGAACTTCTTAGTATCATCTATAATCAAGCAGAATATTAAGTTTTTTTTCCTTTTTTGATAAATAGATATTTTATTTATAATACGATAATTATATCATAGAGTGGATGATTAAGAAATCACCACACAAAACATAGCAAAAATCTTCGATTGAATTACAGGCGGAAACAATCAAACAATGAGGGAGTCCAAATACATGAATAGGTCTTGTCCTGTCCAATCCGATAAACACTTGGACTACAATAACCATTTATTTGCCCAAAAGTTGATTGTAAGATGGAGAAGCTGATGGTTGAAGAGAGTAGCATCGAATATCATACGATTTTTTATCGTTCAAGTACATCACATAATCGAGCTGAAGATAGAGAACCATATCTTCTCAATCATACAACTTTTGATAAGGAACATCCGGGAAGGGAAGTTTTTTTCCTTTTGAAGTATAAACTATCATTTTGAGTTTAGCATTGCGTAAACTTTATATACTACTAGATCTTCCGGTTAATTAGACTCGATCTTTCCCCTTTGAAAAAATCTATAGTTTCTAGTGACATCTATTCTCTAAGAGTGAAAATTCAATCGTACAAAATATGGTCCCGATTATAATAACTCTGGCCAATTTACAGGGGCCCCACATTTGAGACAGATCAATTCCAACATTCGTCCACTCCACACCTTCTCATCACAATGAGGGGTTGATTGTCCTTAACTGCTAATACCACCAAATATGCACTTAATCCAAAACTTTTGAGTCCCGTGACTTCCAATACTATTTGCAACAGGTTGGCCAAAAAAGTACTAGTTGCAATTTATACTTAAAATTGTGTCATTTTTCATCCGCTCCCAATCAATGTTGGATAAGAATTTACATGTCATTTCTATTTGATAGATTAAAAATTTAATTAGGAAAGAAAAACTAAATATATAAAACTAAAAACATAAAAATCATGACCATATTAATTAAAACATCTCTTCTACTAAACCATCCGATTTTACGAATATCGTGCTAATTGTATTTTTCTCGGTAAATATTGGGAAAAACTTGTTGTTTGTCCCAAACATTTTCGAAGCATTTACAATGTGGCTCCCAAATTGTTAACTCATTGACGATCACGGTAAATGCGTTAGCATCTTGAATTGGAGATGTATTTGAACATCCAAAGTTGGAACGTTTTTTATTGAAAGACAAATCAAATTATAGGAATTACTTGAGGCCCACCGTTTTACTATTAGAAACATGAGCCCATGGGCTCTCCCTGTACCCAAATACAGGTAGCTTTATATAGAGATAAAGATCATACTTCCAGCTCAAAATTGAAGTATTCAAGTTGATACAATTTTTTTTTTGAGATTGGAATCACCTTAGCATTAAATCAACTTGGAAAGTCTTAGTACAATAAGGAGCAAAGCTCCGGAGGTAGCGCAAGAAACCTATTGGATGCGACTAAGTTCGAACGAGTCCGAGTCGCAATCCAACTGGCGACTTCATTAGCTAACCTCGGTGTGAAACAAAGCTTATAATGACACGATAGAGAAATAGACAACACATTCATACTAACCGCATTCTCGACTTTTCAATCAATAACGCTTGTATGTCTGTTAATGAACTCAACTGCCACCTTACAGTCCGAATGAACTTGTTTCTCCATATGATTGAAATTCCGATTCATGAGCTCAACTGCCAGCTAATCGCCATAACTTCTGCATCGAGGGCTATGGTAGTCCGAGTAAGCAAGCTTTGACCATCAAGCCCGACCAAGGTGATACCAACTTGAACTAGCTGAATTAGTCAAAAAAGGCGAAGAGGAAGGGTTTAAATCCCCCGCTAATCTCCCTTCTACCTATAAGAAATTCTAAATTGATGGTATATAATAACTGAAGAACAAATACGCTTCAATGTGATTTTTTACCAAAAGCCATTTAACTTAGCGATACAAGGATTTAACGAAATAACGGAGGTCAAAGATTCAATTTCTGTGAAAGTATGATCATGGTATAAAAATTAACCTTTCAAAAAAATAAGCTACAGAACATCCTCCTGACATGTGATGTCTCGTCTTCAATTCAAGCTAAGTAGGGTGTGGTCATATTTATTGATCTATGTATGAAGTTTCATTCCTAAATGGATCTACTCCATCTCACAAACGTTACAGCCCTATCCTAATAAACTTTCCAGCGAACTTCACAAGAAATTGAGTCGTACATACACCCTTACACCTATGTCCCGTTGGCCGATATAAAAAATGCCCCGTTAATTCGACCAATGACCTAGGTCTTCACCAAAAAGACCAATGACCCAGGTCAATGCTACAATTCACCCAACAATAATTCTCCGCAATTACTAAAATTACCTCCTTTCCGAAAATCTCTTGATAATATACAAGACCACGGGGTTGCTGGGTTCTACTGATGGCGATCTTTTTCTCGTTATGAATTTTTTTACTGAGTTTTTATCATGTTGGAATTTTTAGTGAGCTATGCGGCTGCAACTCTGCTCACCTTACAAGGGATTAGAATACGTTGGGGGTCCTGAACTCCTGATTGCATCCCTTGTGCAATCGGACGGGGATAACGATACTTCATGTAATTACATAGTTAATGCAATGTACGTATAACCTCTGAAAAAAATACAAGACCACAATTCTTAGTTTTTTTTAAAATATTGGTACTAAAAATTGTCGAATCTTACATTAAATATGACACTTTCAATAATATTTATTTACGTTTATTAGATTTGAACTTAAAATATTTTTAAGTGAATTTAAGTTAATTAGGTAGTTCATTAGTTGTAGAAGTCGCAATAGCACGTTCGTCTAAATTTCCATGTCCGTGCCGGACAAGATCCCAAACCACAGGCCGTCTATGCAACGTTATTTTGATGTCCAAATACCATCATCTGCTGAGGTATGGACACGTCAACTACTCTAGCGTCAATCCATCACCTAGCTAGTTGACGCTCTTTAGCTAATGTTACACGTACAATTAATCTCCCTTGACTTTATTAATAAATTAATCATCCATTAAGATTAACACGATGTTGTCATTTATATTCATAAATAATAAATTTATTTATTTTCATAAGTTTTTAGATTGATATAATATTCAAATATAATATCAGAGTATGTTGATCTCGTAGTCCATTTGCTCGCACGCCTTCGTCTCGTAGATAAAGTCAAAGTTTGCACAAATTTTGATGCTAGATTCTATTTAAAAAGATATGTTGAAATTTAATGTATGGTAGAATTATTTATATATGTTAAGGTATTAGTTAAGAGACGACACATATACAATTAATATCCCATAACTTTATTAGTGAACTAATCAAATATTTTATGGGCCGTCCCTCGTTATTTCAAAAGATAATTGACAAACTAATAACTAATTAAATCAACTAAGTAAAGTTTTGCAACTTAATTAAAAAAATAAATTAAGTACTTCAAAAGATATTTTATGAGTGTATTAATTTAAGGAGGTTGAGGATTCAAATCCTGATAATTATAATTATGGTGTAAAAATTTACCTTTAAAATTTCAAAGATCCTAGCCGGCTAGCCGGCTCGAATCTTCATTAGTCGGCCAGTAAATCTAAATACCGAATGAATGGATTTTGTGGTCCAAGACCACGAGGGACATTGGTTTTCAGGATTTTCCCCTCTATTTGGACTCTTTATCTATTGTGTAGGTGTTTGGGGGAGTTCTTTTGTTGAATGAGTTTTGCTGTTGCTGTTGGGTTGTAACAGGTAGGGGAGGTCTTAACTTTTGGCTTCGGTAACCTCAAAAAAAAAAAATTTTAACTTTTGGCTTCGGGGGGCTTTTTCCAGCCTTTCGGTTGGTCTTTGTGACTCCTGGAGATGAAAATATCTTTACCAATATATTAACTCTTTTACCGACCAAAAAAAAAATCCAGATACCGAATAGTAAACCAAAAATATATTAGACCTTAGTATCATTCACATCCAATTGGAGCATCCTCTAGATTCTGCAATTAGATAAGCACCAATTGATACCAATTAGTCGCTAACTTTTTTTAATTAGAAAATTAGCCGGTAACTTAATAAAAGACAAAGACTAGGATATTTCCCCAGGTTGGACGCTATAATTGTACATTTGGAGACGCATCAACGCACAAGGGAGATATCATATTCTATATTTTTTTTATTCGTGATTCGTTGACCCTTCAGCGAGATGCTAATGACTTTTTATCCTTTTCCAAGTTGTTTCGATCCCTGGAAAATTCTATATATAAAACCCTAATCGGGTTCTGTTGCCATAAGCTTAGCCTGCAAGTTATAAGCTAACTCTGAGTTGGTGAACAGAGAAAAGAGGGATTAATTTGAGATGAGCTTGATGGGTGAAGGAGGTGGTGTTGGGTTTGAAGAATATGATGATGATGCTTATTACTTGGAGCTGAGGAGGAGGATTCTGTTGTTAATGGCGGATGAGGAGGAGGCGGATGATTTGGATTTGTCAAGGAACTATGGGCAGATAAGCGTTCCCGGAACTACCCGGCTCGAAGATAAATTAGTTTTTCCGGTAGATATTCGAATACCAGAAAATTTCGATCATAAAATTCGCCATCATGAGGCACCTAACTTGTGGAGGAACAGTAATGGGACTGGGGTGTTCATTCCCCAGGTGGTCAAACCCAGGAGAAGGCAGAGACCAGGTAATTAATTATGGAATTTAACAGACGATTTGACTTAAACCCAAGTAATTGGAACCTTTGGTGTTTATGTGTGTGTTAAGCTTGAGCAGAACATTTACATGGATTTTTACTTTCAGCAGGGAGGAAGAATAATAAATCATCAGGAAGAAGGATGAACCAGCAAGTTTAGGAAGAGAGATAATGATATATCAGCTACTTCATATTCTTTTTGTGAACTTATATTATTGAGAGTCGAATATCATTGGATCTTATTTAGAGGACGATTCTCTCAATAATATTTTTTTATTTGTAAGACTCGAAACCAAGTTCCTTATCACTTGGACCAGAAGCCAGTGGCAGATTTCAGGACATGCAAGGCCTCAATCTCATTATCCTGTGCCCAATTGCCAGAACACACAAGATCATCCGGGATGCTTAGTTAGGAGAGGGAATCTTGCAGTAGTTGGTTATTGGAGGCTATGTAAATTTGATAGTTTTGGAAAAGGGTGCCTATTTAACGTAATGAGCCCCAAGAATTAATGTGTACAACTGATAAAGATTCAGCTGTTTCAAATCAAAGTTGGGATCTGGAAGCTGATGGAATGAGATCAGTTGTTTTTTCTAGTTTTATCCATGGAAAATTGATTTGCGGTCAACTCTAACATGGTTTAGTCGAGTATCCGAATACCGATTCATTTTGACTAGTGTGCAATCCCTCCATCTTCGCCATCCAACTAACATGTCGGGTGAAATCTTTGAAGAATATTCTCCCGCTAATCCAAGAGTTTGTTCCCATTGGGAGCTTCCAGGATCAAATTGCACATCATTACTAACTTACATTATAAGAAGCATTCTCAAAGTAGTAATGCCTATTTACATCTCAGAACTATCTAACAATGTTGGATCTTATTTCACTCGGCATGTCTCCAGGGGAATTACCGGATTCTGCAGCGTGCGACGAGCGTTGTTTAGATCGTGATTCCAACCTCAATCAGACAGGATGAACTCACTATAATTTGAACAAACCAAAGTGATAGCAACTGAGATTAGCGGATTGTCAGATGCTTGAAACGGAAGAAGCAGATACTTACCGCTAAAGTTATGGATAGAGTATAATTCGAAACCTATCTCTTGTAAACTCAAAGTAGCTTGTGTCAAACTGTTTCTTGAACATAAGTTTCCTGAAAAGTTCCACGGCTTCTTTAATGGATGAAGAACTTAGAAGTGAGTTCAAGTGTTCTTTAACTTAATGATATGTAAAAAGGTAAATTATTCTCAAGTCCCTCGGATTTGCTTAAATATACTCAAAAGTCCTTCTGTTTCTAAAATACACGCTGACGTTTCTCATGTTTAATTTTATTATACTTTCGGGTCCCTGGCGCACATTAACAGCTTTTTTTTAATTTTTAACAATGAAATGACCAAAATACTCTTAGAACAAAAAATAAAAAATTGCTGACATCATCTCTTCTTCTTACTCTTAGCCAGTGACATCATCTCGTAATGGGAGAAATTTCCAATTCTGTAAGCGAGAAAATTTCCTTGAAGAAATTTCCACCTTCCTCCCACCGAGAGAGAGAGAGTAGAATCAGAACCACAACAACAACAAATTTCCTCGAACCCTGACCCATACCCTCCCCGCCGTCCTCCTCCATCGCTCGATATCGACCTCCACCGACCCCATCATCGTCGAGACCTCCATCCCCTTCATCTCCCACAACTGCGAGCTCCTGTCCCGTGAGGTGGGGACCACCACCGCCGAGCTCCCCTCCTTCTTTCGCGACATGGCCCTCATGCGCCAGATGGAGATTGCCGCCGCTCCCTCAAGGAAATTTCCACCTTCCTCCCACTGAGAGAGAGAGAGAGAGAGAGAGAGAGAGAGAGAGAGAGAGACTAGAATCGGAACCACAACAACAACAAATTTCCTTGAACCCTAACCCGCCCCTTCCCGCCGTCCTCCTCCGCCACCCGATCTCCACCTCCACCGACCCCATCATCGTCGAGACCTTCATCCCCTTCGTCTCCCACAACTACGAGCCCCCAACCTACGAGGTGGGGACCACCACTACCGAGCTCCTCTCCTCCGAGCTTGTGGGCCGTCGTGACAGGTGCTCCAGGGGGAAGGGCGGGTCTATGCACTTTTACAAGGTTTTTTTCCTTAAATTAGCTTGTACGGGTATTCCAGAAGAAGAGATGATGCCACCTTATTTTCGTCATTTCAAAGGTTATTTTCGTCATTTCAATGACAAAAAAAAAAAATATTGATTGATCCAAAAGTATAATAAAATCAAGAGCAAATTACCCTCAGGTTCCTGGTATTTACTTAAATCATTGTTTTAGTCCCTGCTATTTTGAAATCGAAACTTTGGTTCCCTAGTTTGCTTTTATTGAACTCTAAGATCCCTCGCTGATGTCATCGTTAAATTTATTATAAAAATGACAATTATGCCCTCACAAAAAATAAAAAAAAAATCAGAAATCCTCCTCGTTCATCCTCTCAAACATCCAACATCAACTTCGGCGTCGACTTCGATGAGCTCGACCTCTCTGACCACTTCATATCATCTTCTCCACACTCCCTATCTCCAAAACTCCAACTCGCAAGCTCCTCCATGAAGCTCCAAAAATGGCGATGATTGTTTTCGGTGCTAGATCTGCAATCATCTCCTAGGTCTAACTCTATGGAGACGTCGTCTTCCGTTTCGGCGAGGTCCAGCTTTCGAGACTGTTTTGGCATCGGAATCCCCATTGGACTATGGGATCCGATGGCTTAACCATGCCGTCGGGAATGCCTGGCGCCGTTCTAGACGGGATGACGAGATCTAGAATTAGTGATTTCTAGACTTTTTTGGAACGACTCTGTTACGACGAGGTCGAGGTTTCATGACTTTTTGGCTGATTTTATGATTTTTTATGTTGATCGGAGAAGTTTTTATCACCAAAAGAGACGACCTGAGAAGTCTGAATTATCGAAGAAGATGACCAGATATATTTATTTTGTTTTTTTTATCTAAATATAAGGGTATAATAGTCATTTACGTGATTAAAAAATAAAAAATTGAATGATGATGTCAGCGAGGGACTTTAGAGTTCAATAAAAGCAAACTAGGGGGACCGAAGTTTCGATTTCAAAACAGCAAGGACTAAAATAGTAATTTAAGTAAATACCAGGGACCTGAAGATAATTTGCTCTAAAATCAAATACGAGGGACGTTGGCGTGTATTTTAGAAACAGAAGAACTTTTAAGTATATTCAAACAAACCCAAGAGACTTGAGAGTAAATTACTCTCTATAAAACATACACTACCAAGTACTAATAAACTTTAGTGTGCGTGTGCGTGTGCGTGTGCGTGTAGGTGTGAGTGCGCGTGTGTGTTTCCAAAAAAATATAGTGTTTCCTAACTCTTCGATTTTCCAATTAGCTTCTCACCGTAGATTTTAGGGTTCCAATCAACATGTAATTTGGGTAATTCTCGTAATTCAATTTTGTTCTTTTGCTCACTGCCGAGTGAATTAGGGTTTTGATCTTTGAACAGGGAGTCAACTTGAAACAAACAAGAAAGCCATGTCTATCCAGGTAAGAGTTTCTAGTGTCCTTCTCGCCGCTGTCTTAGCTTTTTTATAAATTGTATCCAATTCGAGGTTTGGGAAGTGGGTTAAAGGTATTCTTGAATGGATGTCGCACCTTGATTTACTTACCTTATTTCTGGGTTTGGTTTTGGTGTCGTTAGTGAGAGATTTAGAAGTTGAAGAAAATATTTTTTTTAAAGTATTTTTGACAAAAAATAAAAAAAATCTGCTAAGGTCAGCGAAAGACCTAAGAATAGAATAAAATTATATTTTGAAATTTTTTTAATTAATTATCAAAAAAACAAGAGAGAATCGAATATATCAAATATTTGAGAGTAATTATCCCAATAAAAAATGTCATATAGAGCCATCTGTAAATTTATATAATATTAATTATCATCTTGCAAATAAATCTAATCACAAACTAAAACTGAAACCTTAGTGGCCATCCTAGCCTCTCGTTTTCTACCAAAAATAGCCAATACCCGCCCTCGATGGCCACTTGATCCAACCCAAACTCCAACCTTCGAGAAGGGCTAATGTTATAGTTCTCTCTCCTCTGGTGTATGAGCCTTCTCTCTCCTCTCAGTAGGAGCTTTTTTCTCTCCTCAGTAGGAGCCTTCCTTTGGGTTTTTTACCCCCTTCTTCTTCCTGCCGCCAAAGACAAAATTGTCTTCTCCTGTCCTCACCTCCTCCACCCTCCTTGCCACCACACAGCCATCCATCCTCCACCCACATCAACCACCCCCTGTTTTCTCACTTGTTTTAGCTTCTTGACTCTTCCTCTTCTCTTGGTATAGGAGAAGGAGCGACAAGAGAGGAAGCCAACCCTCCTCACAGCCACTCGTAGAGACAAGCTCGCCGGCCTCGTCTCGACAACGCTTCGTCCTTGTCGTCTTCCTCTTCGCTCGAGGTATCGGCGGTCATCTCTCTGCCTCATCGGAACCTACCTGCCTAGTGGGTCTCCACACCACGCGCCCGTGCCGTCTCTGGTGATCGATCGGAGGGGTGGGTCTCTCTAGGCCTCCCCTCTGATCCGATGTCATTTTTACTGCTTTTATTTCCCTTTCTATGTGTTTGAGATTATGTTATGTTTACTTGCTCATTGTTGTTGTCTTTGTTTTTCCCAAACCCCGTGTGTTGGTGGGTTTTATGGGTCAATGTTTTTTGTCTGCTTCTTTTATGTCTTTTGTTGTCTTTTACTTTGATCGGCTTTGGCTCGGTCTAAAAACCTTTCGTTTCTCAATACTTTCCTGGTGATTGGAAGTGGAGAACTTTTTCATGGTTGATTTTTTGTCGACCTTGGTTCTCATTTGCGTGCATCTTGTATGCATTCAAATGTCCACGAGCTTGTCTCGTAGTTATTGGCCGTAGCTTTGTCTCGGCAGAATTCCGCCTGGTCGTTTGGCTTTTGTGTCTTCTCGATCGTCCATCGATTCGCCCTGTGCCACTCTGCTGCCATCAAATTAGTTATTGTATTCTGTCTGGTTTTTATCATCTTATGCATAGTTTTTAAAACCCGGCCCGGAGCTACGACCCAGAATTCCTACCGTTTTCTAGGTCGGCCGGTTGGACCACTAGTCGGACCAAAAATATTTTTATTTTCAATAATATATATACATATATATATATATATATATGTTAAAATAGACTTATTTTCCATTAAAAAAAGTAGACTTAATTTTTTATCTCTCTACTCTATAAATCTACTTTATTTATTATTTTATAAACTTGTCAAATTATTTTTTTTCCTCGAAAACCACCCAAAAAGTCAATTTTACCTATTTTTGTACGAACCAGGTTCGACCGGTCAGGATAGATCCAAAATTAGTCGGTCCGACCAGATTTGGTCCGATTAGTACAGACTCCGGTCAAAAGCCTAAAAACCAGCCACTCTTGTGCCCATTTCGCGGCCCAACTGGTCGGACCGCATTTTTTAAAACAATGATCTTATGTCTATGTATTTATCTTTTCATTCTGTAATCATTATTTTAATATAGGGCTCGCGCCACCTATATCTCTCAAAAAAAAAGTTTTCTTCCAAAAATAACTAAAGTTGAAACCGTGCTAAATTTTCCGTAAGAATAGAGGCGATACAAGGGCTGAGACGATGAATGAGGCACTGAGATAGGACGAAGCCCAAACCAACCTAAGCCCATTATAGCTGTCACAATAGAACGTATCCATCGTAGCAAACTAACTACTTTCAAATTATTCGAATACACGTTCACATCTTAGCAAACTAATCCCTTTCCAATTGTCTCCAAAGTCATCCTTCGCACCACAAGAAGTGCCAATTAGCAGGGAAGAATCAACAACAGGAATTGTCAATGGCCAGAATTCTTCAATCTAGCAATATTAGAGGCCATTATGTCATCCAGGAAATTGCTGGAGACCTTCACTTTGTTTTCTTCTCAACATAAATGCGTGTATCGTTACTCCTGAAAATGGAATATCACATCTAAGGGTTTGAAAAAAAAAGAAAACGACGAACACCCAGTATTTATAATAAATTACAAAAACTGAAGGTAGTTTTTTTAATACCAATTTTAAGACCAATGAACTCACTCGGACATGCGCACTTTGTTAATGAAAACGATGTTGTTGTTCTGGCCTAAGAATTGTCCAACGCATGGAAGCTGGTGATGCCAGCCATGTTTCCCAAAATCTAACGTACCTCGATCAAAAGTCAACAATATTTTTGGAGACCGGTTCCAATTCTAATTGCATTATCACTTTGACTTGGAAAACTGAAATAAACATAGAGACATATACGTGCACAATTTTATTTCCTAGACCGGTTACCTAATTCAGAATGAAGACTTGTATCCATGTATTTGCTCTAAGTAAATGCTTCATCTTCCCTCCGGTAGTACCAGCTACCTGCTCCCATGGATAAGCTGTTAATTACCTTGCCATTCCTGGTGGTACTATTACAAGTAATTCCAACATGTACTAATTCCCTTGGTGATCTCTGTATTGGCTCTTCCTGCGGTGATATCCGAAACATAAGCTACCCTTTCCGGCTAACCACAGACCCCATCACCTGCGGCGACTACCACTTCGAGATCACCTGCGACGACAATGTCCCGATGCTCTACAACAAGTCCGAGAGGTATTACGTTCGATCCATCGATTATGAAAGCTACACAGTTCGCTTGTCTGATGCCTCCTTAGTCCCACTTCCCAACAACAACACCTTCTTCTGTAACCATTCCCACGCGTTGGACCCGTATGCAGTAGGAGCATATGGTAATATTTTGTCCGTCTATTCTCAAGTGGACGATTTCTATAGAACAATAGGGGACCCCGCACCGGTACCCCTATCTATCATAAGCTGCACGAATCCATTGGCCACCGTCCCACCAACCAGAATACGGTGGCATAATATTTATCTTGTTTATGAGAAGATGAATAATATTTATGTGGATGGCGCTATCTGCAGTAGTAATGAATCTGATATTGAACATGTTGGGAGCTCAGCCACATCGCGCTATCGGTATGCAATTACTGCATCATCCGCAGACAAAATAGAAGATTCTTGCCGTGTTGAGCTGATACTTCTAACGTCCATGCCCCCCAACACAAGCAACGGAAGAAATGTATCTTTTGATGATGTTCGTGATAGCTGGTCGTATGGATTCAAGGTCTCCTGGCGCGATTGGTTCTGCTTCCACAATCTTCCCCGTCAGAATCCGTGCAGGGTTCCTTTCAAAATTGTAAACAACACCGCCTTCCTTTATCAAGATGACTGTAAGTTTTTTTCAACTTTGAAGGAACGTAACTCGGTAATTGGCTCTCGATTGAATCCGTAATAGCAGTTTGTTTTCTTTTCTGTTAGTGACAGGTTACATATACGACATCCTGTTCAAACTTTCGGACACTCCACTCCATGGTCTACTTAGAATGATGAGGCTCAACTGTAAGAGAATCTATCTTGAGATGCTCTTCTTGAGATGTTAATGTCAGGTTACATTTTCTTCTGACATGCAATACAGGGGATCCAGAAAACACCGGCTACGGGGGTGCTGTTATTGCAGCGATGGCTCTGCTTCCCTATGTATTTGCTCTATTTCGTAAGAACTTCTCTGCTTCAGCTTTATGCATGTTCTTTTGTATTGACTTACGAGTGTAATTCCGATTTTCTAAATATTGCAGTGCTGCTTCATGTGATTTTGTTGTTGATCGGTGCTCCATTGTTTGTGATTCTTTTGGTGTACAAATGGAGAAGACGACATCTTTCCATCTACGACAATATTGAATATTTTTTGGAGAACACTTATGATCAGCTAATGCCAGTGAGGTATTCTTATGCTGATATTAAGAAGATAACAAAAGGTTTCGAATGCAAGCTTGGCCAGGGAGGCTATGGTTGTGTCTACAAAGGGAAACTTCGAAGTGGCCAGCTTGCTGCTGTCAAGATCCTAGGGGGAAAGGCCGATACGGATGGTAAGGATTTCATCAACGAGGTTGCCACTATCGGAAGAATCCATCATTTCAATGTGGTGCGTTTGATTGGTTTCTGTGCAGATGGATCAAAACGTGCACTTGTTTACCCATTCATGCCTAATGGGTCTCTAGACAAGTATATATTGTCTCAAGAGAGAGGTCATACCAAATATATACAACCGATAAGTGATGAGAAAATGTACGAGATTGCTTTGGGAGTCGCTTGTGGCATCGAGTATCTACATCAAGGTTGCGATATGCAAATCTTACATTTTGATATCAAACCCCATAACATTCTTCTTGATGACAATTTCGTGCCCAAAGTAGCAGATTTTGGCCTGGCAAAATTGTATCCAACAAATAAGAGCATTGTATCTCTCACTGCCATTAAAGGAACAATAGGTTATATGGCTCCAGAATTTTTCTACAGAAGTATTGGAGGCATATCCTATAAAGCTGACGTGTATAGTTTTGGGAGGATGTTGATGGAAATGGCAACAAGGAAGAGGGATTCTAGTTTTCAGGTTGAGAATTCTAGCCAGATATTCTTGCCATCTTGGGTTCACGAGCAATTTAGCCAGGGGAACGATATCTGGCTAGAGGACACCAATAAGGAAGACAAAGAGACGAGGAAGAAAATGATGGTGGTGGGACTTTGGTGTGTGCAATTGAGTCCAGTTGATCGTCCTTCAATGCACAAAGTTATAGAGATGCTTCGTGGACGACTCAATGCCCTCCAATTGCCTCCAAAGCCGTCCTTCGCTCCATCGTTCTTACCATTGAATATGGAAGACTCGTCAACTGGATTTACCAGCACAAGCCGGAGTACAAATTCCATTTACACAACAGGTGAGTTCTTATAGAATGAAGATGAAGTTTGACCGATTATCTCCCAAGATTCTATGGTCCAAGCCTAGTAACAAAAGCATTCCGTTCTAAATTCTGGGCTTCATCTGGTTCAAGATTTTGTTGTTGGTAATTTTGGGATATAGAATTTTCATGCCCTCGTCATATTTAGCAACAATATTTAGATTTACAATGGGATATTTGTTTACGGCGTATAGTACACTGGCTGATATATTACTAGCGATGATGTAACTTATTCACGACCAAAAATAAGAAGATTGTAACTCATTCAAAACACTTCGTAAGCTTGGTAGCAACTTTAGGTTGACCTACTGATGGAGATAAGGAATGACATTAAATTAGTAATTATCTATAGTTTAATTATTAGTATTAGGAGTTTTAATTATAGTAGAATTATATGTATTAGGTTTTTTTTAATTTTCTATAAATAGGACCTTTTGCTATTGATTTAGGCGGTTGAATATTGATATTAAAAATTAGGGTTTTTCCTTAAATCTGTGTCGTTTTCCGGTATCGTATTTTTTGGGTATTCTTTGAATCAACGGATTCGCGGTCTCCTATCCACGTTCCCCTGCATCAGTTGGTATCAAGAGCTGCGTTCGTTCCTCGTGGTGTTCGATCCTCGTGGTGTTCGATCGTGTTCGATCCTCCTGATCAGAGTTCGTTTTACCAAAAAAAAAAATCAAAAAAGCAACAAAAAAGAAGAAGAGCAGTCGACGGTTTTTGGCAAAAGGAACCCACCGCCAAGAAGTCCGACCACCATGGTCGCCGCTTGTACCGGTTTGTCCCTTTGTCTACGCCGCCGTCCAAGTCCGTCAGTGAGTCCGTGTCGCTGCTCGAGGTCCAACCGCGGCTCCAGCGCGATCCGTACCAGTCTGCGCCCCTGCACTCGCCGAATCGAAGCCTCAAGGCTGCACCCGTCACGGAGGAGCCTGGTCACCTTTGTTCCAACGCCACCCGCCACCTCGTTCGTAGCCAGCGGCTCCCGCCCTACGTCCGCCGGCCGCCACATGGTTTCTCCGGTTTGATTTCTCGCTTCTGTGAAATTAGGGTTTGAGATTGGTGAAACTTCGGACCTGATTTGGAAATTGATAGAAGTTTGAAGATCTTTTGGTAATTTTCCCGAGCTCGTGACTGGATCAGAATTTGTTGATGGGCATAATTGCAATTTGGTCCATCAGGTTTTGCTAAATTACAGATTGATCCTTTTGGGCTAAATTGATGATGCTTCCTACATTGCGTGACTTTCCTTATCTTGATTGGGAAATTTAGAGAAGGGACTTCACAATGTGGCTTGTCAATGTGGAGATATACTTTGACGTTCACAAGTTTGCGGAGCTGGATAAAGTCAGATTTGTCAAACAACAATTTCGAGGTGATCTTATAGATTGGTGGTATGACTTAAATCTTCGACGACAACGATGTGGTAAGCAGAAAATATCTCGATGGCCTAAGATGAAAGAGAAGCTGATTTATGCTTTGTTTCCTCAACATGCTTACAAAGTTTGGAACGCTGTTGGTAACAAGCACCGTCGCTTTTGGGAGCAATATGATCGTCAAATAGTCTAAAAATTGCATGAGCTTCAAGCTAATTTGGATGATTTGAGACAAGAGATGGCAGAGATCTTGAGGAAGAAACAGACTGCACCATCAGAAGAAGTTGAAGATGCTTTGGTTTGGAAAGATGTCGGTGACTTTATTGATGCCTTATTTGATGACCCAATTTATGACTCTTTCGAGGTTAATGTAGACAATGGTGAACCAATTTATGACTTTTACCCTGATGAGGAGGACGAGATTGATGCAGTTGTTGGTGACTCTAGACTTGAAGACTCCATTAAGGATGATGCGTTGGTGAGTTGAAAAGTTTGAAAATGTTGAAGCTTCTCCATTGCTAAATATGTTGAATGCCCTCAAGGATGCTGAAAGATCTGCTCGACGACGTGAGTTCTTTGTCTTTAACCTGAAGACGGTTTATGATTGCATAATTTCTAAGTATTTGTTCTCTTGGGATAGAAGATATCAAGTGTCACCACGTCGCTCAAATGTGTTCAAGAGTGCATGTACGAAGATATCAAACTGGCCAACGACGCCAAATTCGAGGACGAATTTCTCCAACCGGGGGAGAATGATGGAGATAAGGAATGACATTAAATTAGTAATTATATATAGTTTAATTATTAGTATTAGGAGTTTTAATTATAGTAGAATTATATGTATTAGGTTTCTTTTAGTTTTTTATAAATAGGACCTTTCGCTATTGATTTAGGCGGTTGAATATTGATATTAAAAATTAGGGTTTTCCCTTAAATCTGTGTCGTTTTCCGGTATTCGTAGAATCAACGGACCAATACTCTATCGTATTTTTCGAGTATTCTTTGAATCAATGGATTCGCGGTCTCCTATCCACGTTTCCCTGCATCACCTACATCACTTTCATTTTTTTAGTGATTGTCTAGTATTAAGAGTTGAGTGTGAGATCCTATTCAGAGATCGTTATTTTTTTAATAGCATTTTTTATATTTGTAAGATTTGAACACAAAATATCTTTAAATAAATAAAAATTTCTTATCACTTGGTTCAATCCCATTATTTATATCATTTTCCATTGAGGCAACATAATCATCTTTTTTTTATAGTACATTATTCTTTACTCGTGGACATTTGTCACACCTCGCATCTCCGTGGCCAGCTAGACAAGTGCCGGCACGACTAGGCTACGAAACAGGTTTAGGCGTGACACATTGCACCGGCCACCACATTAGTCGTTACTCTTGCAAGCTGATTATTTTGTTACCCATATTACTAGTGAACATGGTTTAATAGAATCCCCTGAAGCTGATGCTTCTAATATCCATATTCTGTATATCATGCTTTACACAGAATCACTCATGGTTTATTTCTAGTGGTTTTGATAAGACAAAGTCTTAAGTTGATAATTTACGTAATTGGTACTTACTTATCTTGACCCTCTTTTTCTAGGATACTTGGTATAAGTGGATACACGTGGTATCACTTGACTAGGAAGTTGTAGTTATTTGTCTTGATATTTACAGAATGTTATAATTTTGGTAAAAACATTTTAGTATTTTTGTGGTTTGAACACCTACATTTTATGGTTTAAAAATATCTAGTTGACACCCTGCTGTTTAAATATTTTTTAAAAGATTAAATGATAAATATTATGAGAGAGATATGAGTTTTTTTCCTTTTTTTATTTGTTTCTCAAAATAATTTAAAACCAATTTTTTTTGTCTAATCAAACTCAGGAATATTTTTGTTAAAAATATTAAATATTGGGATATAAACTATAAAATTCGCCTGGTTATGAAGTCTAGGCAAGTACGTCCTCTCAAAAACAGGAATGAAAATGTGTCTATGTGGATACCCCTGTTATCTATTGAAACGAAGTAATTCAGTTATAAAGTTTTTTTTAACAAATATTTAATATTATTATTTCATGCTAAAATAATATTCTTGTTAGTTGATATGTATCTGCACTCTTCTAAATATACAGAAATAAAGGAGATAAATGGATTTTAATTTCCATTTTTGCTGGGCTCAACTTTATCCAGAAAATAAAAATATAACAATCTGATCATGGATAAATTTAAGGGAAAATTACCCTCACATCCCTGAGGTTTGGTCACCCTCCCCCTAGGGTCCCTGACTTTTGGAAAAAGATTGTCCCATCCCTAAGTTTTGACGATAATAGACTCTCGGGTCCCTGGCTGACGTCATCGGCTCTTTTTTTCATTTTTGGTCATGGAAATGACCAAAATACCCTTAAACAAAAAATAAATTTTTTTACCTTCTTCAACCTTTTACCCCCCCTCCCGTTCCCCCGCTCCCGCTCCCTCCCTCTCCCCCTCCCGCTCCCGCTCCCCCCCTCCTCCCCTTCTCCCCCCTCCCGCTCCCTCCCTCTCCCCCTCCCGCTCCCGTAGGCCCCACTGCAGCAGTACATCGGGTCCCCAAAGGCCTCGCACGCGCTCTTGCACGCCACCGCGTCCCCGGCGCCGGCGGTGTCCACAATCTTCAGCTTCGACGGTCCTCTCTGGTGCATATAGAGGAGACCCGTTAACACATCGTGGGTGTAAACACCAACCTCATACTCCCCCATCCTTGTAACAGACTTTAGCCGACGATCGAGGCTCGAGCCGGAGCAGTACTCCAACAGTAGGTTGTAAACTTGGCGGCTGTCGCTATCGCGGGTCACCTCCTCGCTGCTGGTACTCCTCCTCCTCCTCTCGAGGGAGACGCACCCGAACGCGCCTTTCTCGAGGATCCAACCCTAACCCAGGATGCACCATGGGAGTTCTCCAGCTTCGACACGAAGGTCCTGTCGATACGACGCCGCTTGGGGGACGTGGGCTTCGGTACGCGGTCGGGGAGTATGGGTTTAGGGAAGGAGTGGCTACTGATGACGACGGGGTCGGGGTCGGGGAGTCTCGGCTTAGAGAATGAGCGGCTACTGATGACATGAACGGAGGCGGGCTTGGGTGGTGGAATTGTGCGTACGGCGAACATGCGACGGCGGCAGACGCGCTTCTTATTGGTGGCGGCCGTCGTTCCAGCGGGACAGTCCCGCTCCCCGACCACCCGCTTTCGTGCAAGAGCGCGTGCGAGGCCTTCGGGGACCCGATGTACTGCTGCAGTGGGGCCTACGGGATGCCGGACCCGATGTACTGCTGCAGTGGGGCCTACGGGAGCGGGAGGGGGAGAGGGAGGGAGCGGGAGGGGGGAGAGGGGGAGGAGGGGGGGGAGCGGGAGCTGGAGCGGGAGCGGCAGGGGGAGAGGGAGGGAGCGGGAGGTAAAAGGTTGAAGAAGGTAAAAAAAAAAATTTTTGTTTAAGGGTATTTTGGTCATTTCCATGACCAAAAATGAAAAAAAGAGCCGATGACGTCAGCCAGGGACCCGTGAGTCTATTATCGTCAAAACTTAGGGACGGGACAATCTTTTTCCAAAAGTCAGGGACCCTAGGGGGAGGGTGACCAAACCTCAGGGATGTGAGGGTAATTTGCCCTAAATTTAATTGTTGAATACTTTAATTGGTGCCTCATATCGTGAGAACTCCGATCTCGTTTTCCCGCTTCGGCTCATCTCCTTCGGTCCTTGTCCGCTCCGCTCTTTTTTTTTTACTTTTGCCCTTGGTTGGTTGAGGTCTAAAACCCTAAACCCCAACAATCTCCTTCGACGAGGTCTCCAAGCATGGGCAAGTCAAGGTACCTTTCAGATGCAAAAAAAGTGTATAAAAAATTATATCTATTTTTTTCCCTTTTTAATTGTCCTTTTTTTCCTAATTGAAATCAATTTCGGTTCCAGGCGAGAGGCCAACGCTAAAACCGACCGGAAGTTCGCTAAGAAGGTTGAGTTCTACGCAAGTGAGTTGTTTCTCAACCTATTTCCGTCTCGTAGGATCGATTAGTTCAGGTTTGATTGTATTTAACACTGTTTGATGTCCCGTATGGATGACTAGACATGATTACTTGTACATTCTAATGTTTCGGATTCGTATGAAGCAACTGCCATCGATCGACTCTGGTTTGGCTCATTGCTGCATTGAATAATTTCGAATTGTTATGAGCCTTAATGGTGACATTCTGCCGATTTGGTTCTGTTCTTATGATGGTCGGTAGCGCTGGTGAAAGCATAATCTGTGTTGTTATCTGCCACGGTACTGAATTGAGGATTTTGTTTTTCATGGATCTGCAGAGGTTAAAGATTCGGTTGCTTCTCTGAACGCCACCAAGTCGATTTCCAAGGAGTGACTTTTGATTCCAATGGTTGTTCTTTCAAATTGTTATTAGTAAACATGGTTTAGGTTGTCAAGAAAAAAAGTAAACATGGTTTAGATGAAGCTTGTTTTTCAATTTTCCTTCGAATCGAGATTATTTTTTGCAACTTTTAGCTGAATGGTGCTTTGTTCATGGAAAAAATCTATGGATTAGTTCCCCTTTTGTTGGAACTCTTTTGATGAGCTGAGTAACTGGTAGATCCTTTCAGAAGAATAAACATCTGAGCAGGCAGAATAAATCGAAGGCATTTGACCTCTCTATCCTTTCGGAGTTCCTACCTGAATTAAAGGCACCACAACCCGCTCCTGCTGCTGACCTTAAGTTGAATTGCATATCCAGGAAAAGCTGCTGTGTGTTTTCTGTTCTCATCTCTAGCTGTTAGAATACGAATTATGTTGGAATATCATGCCGCTTAACGGATAGCTTTGTTAACCTTGCAGAGTGAAAGCAGTTGAGTGTATGAAGCTCGTTCTTAACCACCAAGCCTACCAGTCAGATCTTTGGGTGCCATTCATCAGCATTTACAGAGCACATAGCCTTCTGTTTATGACTCGGCTAAGAAAACAAAGAAAGATGGGGGGAAGAAGGTGAAGCGGAAGAAGAATAAGTCAAAACCATCAGCTGGTATTCAACCCATCGATTTGTGATTCAGCAAGCTTATTTTTCTTCACTTTTACTTATCTTGCACTTTCCCGATTGTAAATCCTTCTGGATCGCATCGATTTTGATAAGCGGTCATGAGCGTTTACTTGCTTAATCTTCGCTACTTGGGACAGGCATAAGGTGTTTAATTTTGTAGGAAGCATTGGTTAAAAGAAGTACATGGCTGTTGCTGGAGTTATCATTGTCTCGTTGAGTCCATGCTCATTGTCTCAATTTTGTGTCCTTACATTAAAGATTTACTGTGCTTGATGGCCTAGTTCGTTCGTGTAAAGTTCTTCGAATAATCGTTACTGCTGCTGTACGAAGTGGAGCCATTGTCCATATTATGCTGCTCTGTTCGAGATGATGTTGGATAGCCAGTCCAAGCCATCATACAGTCCATTCCCTGATTTTGCAGACAATCCTTGAATGTGCCTACAGCGAGACAGGTAAACCCTTGGACCAACGCAATCCTTTCGTCTCTAATCTCTTGTAGAAGCCCTTGTTTTCCCCTACGATCTGCTAGATGCACCATTGGATGCCTGCGGTACTATTTTGATGCGGTAGGCAATGAAGCAAGTGTGGGAATCTATAGTGTTTCGGACCCAACGAGGCTGGACCCAACAAGATCCGAGAGGCAGGCCTTAAGCCCGCCATATAGCTTCATGGGCTTTGGTGGAGGGCCCAGAATGTGCCCAGGCTACGAATTTGCCAGGATGGAAACTCTCTCTACGATCCATTACCTGGTGACCCGTTTCACTTGGTAACTTGGAAGCCCTGGCCTCGACTTCTCTAGAGAGACCCCATGCCGATGTTTAAGGATGGGCTTGAGGCTCTTATCACTTGAATCTATCTCATTATTTATATGATTTTCCGTTGAGGCAACGTAATCATCTTATTTTGTTTATTGCACATTAATCGTTAGTCGTGAACATTACACCGGCCACCGCATGATCCTGCAAGTCGATTATTCTGTTACCCACATTACTAGTGAACATGGTTTAACAGAATCCCCTGAAGTTGATGCTTCCAACGTCCATATTCCGTATATCATGGTTTTTTACGAGTGGTTTTGATAAAACGAAGTCTTAAGTTGATAATTTACGTAATTGGTACTTACTTATCTTGACCTTTTTTTTCTAGGATACTTGGTATAAGTGGTTACACGTGGTATCACTTGACTGGCAAATTGTAGTTGTTTGTCTTGATTTTTTTAACGGTCAATTTTTATACCATGATACATGTTAGGATTTGAACCTAAACTTCCAACCAATTTTTTTGATATTTATAGAATGTTATAATTTTGGTAAAAATTTAGTATATTTGTGGTTAGGAGTGAGCATTCGGATAATCCGAATCCAAATTATCCGAATTTCTTATTATCCGAAATATCCGAAATTGTTATTTTTTTATCCGAATCCAAATAACGAATTATCCAAAATCTAAAATCTGAAATTATTTCGGATTTGGATTATCATAATCTGAATTATCCAAATTTTAAAAAGTAAACAACTTGTCACCCAAATTAATTATTTTCAAAAAAAATTAAATTGTCTTCAATTAAATTCAAACAGTTTCATCTTTAAAAGACATCCGTAGCTTAAACAATGGCATTAAAAACTTCAAACAAACATAGGAGCTTCAATTTTTTTTTAGAAATAGGGGGCTTTAAACAAACAGTGGAGTTTCAAACAAATAGAAACTAACCTGCACCAAGTAGAACCCATGGTAATTCTATAAAAAAAAGTAGAACCCATGGAAGAATGAGCTTCAATTTTTACGGAGAGGGAGAAATTTTTGGAAGAAACCCTAAAAGAAGGTGGAGGATTAGTGGCACTGGAGCTACAAATTTTCTTAGAAACGGCAGGCTTCAATTAGAGGTAGGTTTTCCCTTTGGTTTGGGTCACACTCTATATCTAATTTAATGAAAAAATTGGCCCAGCCCACTCCTAAGAGTAGGACTCCTAATTTCTAAACATATTTATTTAAAAATTTGGATAATCTAAATATATATTTTTCTATCCGAATCCGAATCCGAAATAAATATTTTGGATTATCCGAATCCGAACATAAAACTATCCGAATCCGAAAAAATTCGGACATCGAATATCGGATTTTTTGTTCGATCCCTATTTGTGGTTGACTGACATGCACACCAACATTTTATGTTTAAAAAATATCTCATCAAGTGATTGAGATTTCTCTAGTTGACTGTTTAAATTTTTTTTTACAAAAAATTAAATAAAAAATATTATGAGAAAGATATGAGTTTTTTCATTTTTTGATTTGTGTCTCAAAATAATTTAAAACCAAATTTTTTGTCTTATCAAACTCAGGGATTTTTTTTGTTTACAAAATTTTAAATATTTGAATGTCAATTAGAAAATTCGTCAACTGTCAATCAGACGATCCTTGAATGCACCATTGGATGCCTGCGGTACTATTTTGATGTGGTAGACTGGTAGGCAATGAAGCAAGTGTGGGAATCTATAGAGTTTCGGACCCAACGAGGCTGGACCCAACAAGATCCGAGAGGCAGGCCTTAAGCCCACCATATAGCTTCATGGGCTTTGGAGGAGGGCCCAGAATGTGCCCAGGCTACGAATTTGCCAAGATGGAAACTCTCTCTTCGATCCATTACCTGGTGACCCGTTTCACTTGGAAACTTGGAAGCCCTGACCTCGACTTCTCTAGAGACTCCTTGCCGATGTTTAAGGATGGGTCCTTAAATAAATTGAAATCCCTTAATCACTTGGATGTATCTCATTATTTATATTATTTTCCGTTGAGGCAACATAATCATCTTATTTTGTTTATTGCACATTAATCGTTAGTCGTGAACATTACACCGGCCACCGCATGATCCTGCAAGTCGATTATTTTGTTACCCACATTACTAGTGAACATGGTTTAACAGAATCCCCTGAAGTTGATGCTTCCAACGTCCATATTCCGTATATCATGGTTTATACATAATAACTCATGGTTTTTTACTAGTGGTTTTGATAAAACGAAGTCTTAAGTTGATAATTTACGTAATTGGTAAGTACTTATCTTGACCATTTTTTTAGGATACTTGGTATACACCGGTATCACTTGACTGACAAGTTGTAGTTGTTTGTCTTGATTTTTTAAAGATAAAATTTTATACCATGATACATGTTAGGATTTGAACCTAAACTTCTAACTAATTTTTTTGATATTTATAGAATGTTATAATTTTGGTAAAAATTTAGTATATTTGTGGTTGACTGACATGCACACCAACGGTTAAAAAATATATCATCAAGTGATCGAGATTTTTCTAGTTGACTGTTTAAATCTTTTTTTTACAAAAAATTAAATGAAAAATATTGTGAGAGAGATATGAGTTTTTTCATTTTTTGATTTGTGTCTCAAAATAATTTAAAACCAAAATTTTTGTCTTATCAAACTCAGGGATTTTTTTTGTTTAGAAAATTTTAAATATTTGAATGTCAACTAGAAAATTCGTCTTCTGTCAATTAGATGTTTTTAAACTGGTTCATGTTAGAGCCCATAAAATGTTATAGGGAAAAGTTCAATTTTATGAGTGTATTAATTTAAAAATTATCATAGTTTAAATCCTGACAATTATAATTAGAAAAAATTACGCTCAAGTCCTTGTAGTTTGGTGTTCTTTCTTTTCGGATCCTTGCATTTCTAAAATCCATGCTGACGACCCCTGTGTTTGGTTTTATAAATTTTTGGGTCCCTCGGTGACGTCAGCGATCGATTTTTCTCTTTTTATCTTGTGAAAAGACTTTTATACCCTTAAGCAAAATTAAAAAAACAACCGTCTTTCTACCTCCGGAAGACCAAAGAGGAACCCAAAACTATGAGCTCCAGGAATCAAAAACAAAGAACTTTCAACATCAAATTAAGAATTCCAGAAACCCAAAAGCAATGGATTCACCCCAAAAAGTGTTGAACCAAAGCCATCGTTCCTTTAACTCCAAACCTAAAATAATGAACTCCGTGAATCCAAAGCCATGATTCAACCCAACAAGTGAGAACGCGAGTTATCGAGCGATTGGATTGGGACCCACACCTCAAACCATCGTTCCTTCTTCTACTTCTACTCCCCCCATTAATTCTCGCTTCCGCCGTCGATGACTGTGTTTTGCCAGCGAGGGATGCATGAGAGATTCAGCCAAAGAAGAAAACAGAAAAGGAAATTTCCAATGGGAAATTAGGGCTCACCAATTTTTGCTCGATTCTTTGATTTGGGGATTAGGGTTCCTCTGGGAACTTCATTTTAGAACCATTCAATTGAGGATTCATCAAGTGAGCTTCATCTCGCCTGGATTTTATTTTCCTTGTTGGAAATGGAAACTTCTCTATTTTGGGTTCATCTCATCAACTGGACAAGTGCAACAGTAATAAAAAAATGGGTTCTTTTTGTCGCCGATGTTGTTTACTGGGTTGTGGGTTGGTGAGTTATAGTGGATTTAATGAGTTTGGTTGGTTCTTGGGTTAGAGTAATTTGCCCTAACACTTTTTTGTTATTGCAATGACAGGCTTTAGATCCAATGTTAGGTTCAGATCCTGTGGTTTATTCAATCTTGATGAAGATATTTTTTTAGGAACTTAATGAAGATGTCAAGAGATTGAAGATGATAAGTTTTTTATTTTATTTTTTGTTTAGGAATATAAAGATCATTTTTATGATAAAAAATATGAAAAAAGTAAGGGACCAGAGAGTATCTAAAATTAAAGTCGGGGGATAATAACATTTATTTTGGAAACCTAACAATCGAGTCATACTTATTCCAATTAACATCAAAAAGGGCCTCGGGCAGCTGCCCGGAGCTGCCCGAACCTACCCGAGCGCTGCCCGGGCCACGTGGCCAGCCACGTCACCAATTTTGATGACGTGGCGCCACGTCACCAAGAGGAGGAGGGGGACGCGGGGAGGAGGAGGAGAGGAGGAGGGGGACGCGGGGGAGGAGGGGGACGCGGGGAGGAGGAGGACGCGGAGGAGGAGGGCAACGTGGGGAGGAGGAGGAGGAGGAGGAGGACGCGGAGGAGGAGGGGGACGCGGGGAGGAGGAGGACGCGGGGAGGAGGAGGACGCGGAGGAGGAGGGGGATGCGGGGAGGAGGAGGAGAGGAGGAGGAGGAGGAGGAGGAGGAGGAGGGGGACGCGGAGGAGGAGGAGGAGGACGCGGGGAGGAGGAGGAGGACGCGGGGAGGAGGAGGAGGAGGAGGAAAATCGGAGGAGGAGGAGAATTGGTGACGTGGCGCCACGTCATCAAAATTGGTGACGTGGCTGGCCACGTGTTCCGGGCAGCGCTCGGGTAGGTTCGGGCAGCTCCGGGCAGCTGCCCGAAGCCCTTTTTGATGTTAATTGGAATAAGTATGACTCGATTGATCGATTTTTTACCACAGGGTACTAAAGTGATTTTGGTCGATACCACAGGGTATGAAAGTGGACTTTTCCCATTTATTTATTCGTGCTTCGTTGACCCTTCAGCGAGATGCTAATGACTTTTTATCCTTTTCCAAGTTGTTTCGATCCCTGGAAAAATTCTATATATAAAACCCTAGTCGGGTTCTGTTGCCATAAGCTTAGCCGGCAAGTTATAAGCTAACTTTGGGTTGGTGAACAGAGAAAAGAGGGACTAATTTGAGATGAGCTTAGCCTGCAAGTCAGACTTCATAACTACAAGGTAGATCGTTGATGAACGCCCCCCCTCTCTCCTTTTGCACTGTTCCTCCATCCTAATTAAAAAAAATTTCCCCAATTCCTCCTCCCGATTCTCCCCTACCACCGGCGGGAAGGTCGGGTGGTGGCGGTGGACCTCCTCTGTCCAGATATGGTGGCTGCCCCAACGTCAACCACTCTTTACGTTGACAATCTGCCCTCCTCCTGGTCTCCGAGCTCTCTCCGTGAGTTTTTCGGTCAAGGGTCATGCCCCCTCTGCGGCGGTTCGTTCCTCTGCTTCTTCTCTCCGTGGGTCTCGTTGGGCTCCCCGCCAGGAGGCTCCCCCTTTGCTCATGCGTCCCTTAGTCTTATTGAGGATTTGGTCTATTTGCCACCGGAGGATCTTCAAGCCGACTGGTTAGGTTGCTGTGCAGTGGCTTCTCTGCTTGACCCGGGTCAGGTCAAGTTGATGAACGACCTGGCCAAGTATGGGGTAAGTAATTTCGAATTCTGATCGTTGGGTGTGATAAGCTCAAGCTGTTCTTTAAAGACATTAGTCCTTAGAGCCCGAGCTTCCGGGCATCCAGACGAAGCCTCTGGCTCCAAATTCAGGGCGTCCCGCTTCAGGTCTGGTCTGACTCCTTCCTTGAATGATTGTCTGCTCCCTTTGGCGATTTCGTTGCTATCCACGAGGTCTCGACTAGATGCTGCTTTTGTATCTATTTCATCCCCTTTGATGGACAGAATCTGTAAGTCCTTCAAGGTGCGGATTGGGAATGAGGCCTACTCGATTCGTATTCAGGAGTTGTCCTCCGGGGTGGATGTGGTCTGCCATACTTCTGTTGGGGATTATGGTTTTGTGGCCCCTTCCTTGCCATTGGTTGGTGATGCTGTGGACTTCTCTCCCGTTTGTGGGGAGGTTCGTTCGCCTGGTTCCCTGTGGCCTGAAGGTTTGGAGCTTTCGTCTTGTGCTGTTGAAGGGGTGTTCGTTGAAGCTGTTGTTGGGGAGGTTGTGTGTCCTTCTGAGGTCGTAGCTTCTTATGTTGTCTGGCAGCCTATCGCTGCTACTTCGCCTACTCTTTCGCAACCTCTTGCTGCTATTATGGACGTGTCCTCCTCCGAGCTCTCTTTTGCAGGGTTGGGTTCTAGTGTGCTGGTTCGTGCTTCTGCTTTGGAGGCTGATTTGCAGCTACCTGCTGCCGCTTTTGATGTCTGTTTCATTGGAGGATGCGCTCCCCTTAGTTGCTTTGTCTGCAGCAGTGCAGCTTTCTCCTGCTACCGTTGAGGTACCCCCTGTCGACCTGCAACCTCGTGACTTTATCCCCCTCTGTGTTGGTGGTGAGTTTGGGCAGCTACCCGCTGTTTCGTCGTCCCCGTTTATCGCTGCCCCCGTGGATGCTGCGATTTCCGTGGTTGATGGTATTTCATCCGCTGCCACCGAGGTGGATGCTTGGTTTTTGGAAATTCTTGGTAGCGTGGATGTCTCTGGTTTGGTGGCCGAGATGCAGCCTCTCGTTGCAGTTCCGACTGCCTCTGCCTTGCCCTCTGCTGCTGCCTCGGCAGCTAAGAAGGTTTCCAAGCGTGGTTTGATTCAGTTGACCCCGACTCACTCGAGTTGCCGAGTTAGGAAGCTCACTTCCAAAGCCGCTGCCCTCAAGCAAGCCCGGCGCGATTTCAGAAGATAAACTCTCCAAAGAGGCCCTTGTCGGAGCTTATCCTTGGCTCGCTGATTACAGGTATGGAGGTGCACAATGAGGTTCTTCGTGAGGAGCTTTCGTGTGAGGTGGCTTGGGATGATGACACCTCTTTTATCCTTCACGCGATTAAGGAGGTGGCTCGTGGCTCGGAGCTAAACTGGTCGTTCGTTCCGCCTTGATTTTGGTTATCACCAGGTAGTTGGGACAAGTTCGCCCTTATCTTGGTGTATATTCAGGTCGGTTTTTCTTGACCATAGGGCGCTTTTGGTATAGTTTTGCTTTTGGAGATATCTTGGAACTTGTATGCAGATACCACATATCATGATCGTCCTTTTGATATGTGTTATCTGGTATTTTATGTTCGGTACCATTGGTACCTAAGGTGTAACCTTGGTTGGTCATTTTTCGATGAATGATACTTTACTTGCCAAAAAAATATATTTTGAGATGAGCTTGATGGGTGAAGGAGGTGGTGTTGGTTTTGAAGAATATGATGATGATGATGCTTATTACTTGGATCTAATGGTGGATGTCGAGGAGGATGATTTAAAATTGTCAAGGAATTATGGGCAGATAAGCCATCCCGAAACTATCTAACTCGAAAATAAATTAGTTTGTTCGGTGAGTCTTCGAGTACCAAAAAGAAATCATGAGGCGCCTAGCTGGATGGTCAACTTGACGAGGAACAGTAATGGGACTGGGGTGTTCATTCCCCAGGTGGTCAAACCTAGGAGAATGTAGAGACCAGGTAATTAATTAAATTAAATTACTTATGGAATTTAACAGATGATTTGACTTAAATCCAATAATTGGAACATTTTGTATTTATGTGGGTACTAAGAATTAGAGGGCAGTGCAAGCTTGAGCAGATCATTTACTTGGTTTTTAACTTTCTGCAGGGAGGAAGAATAATAAATCATCAGGAAGAAGGATGAACCAGCAAGTTTAGAAAGAGAGAGTGATAAACATCAGCTGCTTCATATTCTTTTTTTGAACCTATATTATTGAAGAGATTCGAGGACTCCACTTAGGGGCGACTTTCCCAATATTGTTTATTCTATTCGGAAGATTTGCCAGAATACACAAGATCATCCGGGATGCTTAGTTAGGAGAGGGAATATAGCAGTAGTAAGTTAATGAAAGCTCTGTAAGTTTGATAATTTTGGAAAGGGTGCCTAATTAACATCATGAGCGTCAAGAATTAATGTGTGTGTGCTGATATCGATTCAGCTATTTCAAAATCAAACTTGGCATTCAGTAGCTGATGGAATGAAATAAATTGTTTTTCTTGTTTCATCTATGAAAATTGATTTGTGGTAAACTCGAACGTGGATTAATCGACTATCCGAATACCGATTCATTTTGATTAGTGTGGAAAATATTATTCAAGAGAACATGTAATGGACTTGCTTAATATGGTAGGAGATAATTATTGAACATCTTCAAGTTAACAAAGCACGGAGAAGATGAATATGAATCTCAATTACAGAAAAAGGCTCGAAGGTTCTACCCAACAAAGACACGCTGTGCCTCAAAAAAAAAATAAACAAAGACACGCTGCGCTCTGACAAAGATGAGAAGAGAACTTACCAACAATCTTAACGTCAGTATTATCCACGAACCATTGGGCACCATCTCTTGTAACGCCAACGTAGCTTGTGTCAAACTATTTCTTGAACATTAAGTTTCCCAAAAAGTTCCACAGCCATCCGTAAATTTATATAATATTAAATTATCATCTTGCGAATAAATCAAATCACAAACAAAAATTGAAACCGTGCTAAATTTTCTGTGAGAATAGAGGCGATACAAGAGCTGAGGCGATGAGTGAGGCATTGAGATTGGACCAAGCCCAAACCAATCTAAGCCCATTATAGCTGTCACAATAGAACAATAGAACATATATCGTAGCAAATTAACTACTTTCAAATTATCCGAATACATAGTCTTTGTTATATTCTATATATTATTAATTTTTGGGAAAAAATTCAATTAGTTTGACTTTTAAATTTTGATTGAAATATAGTTCACATCGTAGCAAGCTAATCCCTTTTCAATTGTCTCCAAAGTCATCCTTCTCACCACAATAAGTGCCAATTAGCAGGGAATATTCAACAACATGAATTGTCAATGGCCAGAATTCTTCAATCTAGCAGTATTAGAGGCCATTATGTCATCCAGGTAAATTGCTAGAGACCTTCACTTTGGTTTTTTCTCAACATTGTTACTCCTGAAAATGGAAGATCACATCTAAGGGTTTGAAAAAAAGGAAAACAACGAACACCCAGTATTTCTAATAAATTACAAAAACTGGCGGTAGTAATTTTTTTATACCAATTTTAAGACCAATGAATACACTCGAACATGCGTACTTTGTTAATGAAAACGATGTTGTTATTCTAGCCTAAGAATTGTCTTACGCAATGGAAAAAACTGGTGATGCTATGCTTCATTTCCCAAAATCTACAGTAGTTTCACAAATCACTAGTCGGTAGATTATTCTTAGTTGGGACTTGGAAAATGTGTACCTCGGTCAAAAGTCAATATATTTCACCTCGCTGGAAATAGGATTAGTAGGTTTAATGGGTGTCCGAATTTAGTATATACGAATTTTTTTTTAAAATAGGTAAAAAATTTAGATATATTCCCTAAATAGAGAAAAACTTAATATATTTTCAAAATAGACAAAAAATTAATTTTAAAAATTAAAAAAAGGGAGACGACCCATAAGAGGATCAACTCCATTTTTTGGCCAATCATTAAAAAAAGCAACAATGGAGGCGACCTGCTACTAGGTCGTCTCACAACAAAAAAAGAACTATTTGTTTAATTTAATTTTGTTCGATCAATTTTTGATTTCAAACGAATTTTCGACATCGTTACACTCCGTATTTGAAAAAGTCATAAACTATAAAGATGTAGATATACGTCTCAGCTTTGCATAAAAATTTGAATCAACTCAATCGGACATTGGAGTAAGAAGTTGTGACTCCCAACTAAAATCAGTCGATCGAATTCGATCGGCTTTTAACTTCAAACGAATTTTCGACATCGTTACACTCTATATTTGGAAAAGTCATAACTATAAAGTTGTAGATATACGTCTCACTTTGCATAGAAATTTGAATCAACTCAATCGAACTCCGGAATATAATATAAGAGACGACCTAATATTAAGTCGACTCTTATCTAATTTAATTTGGAGAGTCACAACTTCTTACTCCAGTGTCCGATTGAGTTGATTCAAATTTTTATGCAAAGTAAAATATATATCTACAACTTTATAGTTTATGACTTTTCCAAATACAGAGTGTAACAATGTCAAAATTTTGTTTGAAGAACTCGATCGACTGATTTTGGTTGGGAGTCACAACTTCTTACTCCGGTGTCCGATTGAGTTGATTCAAATTTCTATGCAAAGCTGAGATGTATATCTACAATTTTATAGTTTATGACTTTTCCAAATACAGAGTACAACAATATCAAAATTTTGTTTAAAATTAAAAGCCAATCGAACGAACAAAAAATAATTTCGTGAGACGACGTAGTAGCAGGTCGCCTTCACTGTTGCTTTTTTTAATAATTGGCTGACAAATGGAGTCGACCATTTTATGGGTCGTCTCCTTATCTTTTTTAAAGTTTTTAATTAAATTTTGGCCTATTTTGAGAATATATTAAATTTTTGTATATTTAGAAAATATATTTAAGTTTTTTGCCTATTTTAGAAAAAAAAAACCTAGAAAAACTACCAAAATATCTCAATGCGGGGGATTGCACCTCGCGGCAGCTTCTCAACCACATAACACAAAGAATTGCAAGTCTATAAATTGAAGGATGAAGACTTGGATCCATGTATTTGCTCTAAATAAATGCTTCATGTTCCCTCCAGTAGTACCAGCTACCTGCTTCCATATTCTCAACAACAACAAAAAATATTCTCAAAAAGCTACCTGCTTCCATGGAAAAGCTGTTAATTACCTTGCCATTCCTGCTGCTACTATTACAATTAACTCCAATATGTACTAATTCCCTTGGTGATCTGTGTATTGCCTCTTCCTGCGGCGACATCCGAAACATCAGCTACCCTTTCCGGCTAACCACAGACCCCATCACCTGCGGCGACTACCACTTCGAGATCACCTGCGACGACAATGTTCCGATGTTCTACAGCAAGGCCGAGAGGTACTACGTCCGATCCATCGATTATGACAGCTACACCGTCCGCCTGTCCGATGCCTCGTTAGTCCCATTTCCCAACAACAAAACCTTCTTCTGTAACCATTCCCACCCTTTGAAAAAGTATGCTGTAGGAACATGGGGCAATATTTTGTCATACTCTTCTGAAGTGGGCGAATATTATGAAGCCAAAGGGGAGGAGGAGGAGTCTGCTAACCTCCCCCAAGTACCCATAGTTATCATGAGCTGCACGAGTCCATTAGCCATCAACGTCCCCCCGGTACGGAATAATTATGTGGTCCCGGGATCAAGACAGTGGAATACTTATGTGGACGGCGCTATCTGCAGTAGTAATGAAACTGATATTGAACATGCTGGGAGCTCAACCACATCGCGCTATTGGTATGCAGTTAGTGCACCAACCGAACTTTCGGATGTTTTAATTGTATATGACATAGGGGATTCTTGCCGTGTGGAGCTGATGCTTCGAACGTCCATGCCTCTGCCCTTCGATACAAGCAAAGGAGGAAGAAATGTATCCTTTGATGATGTTCTTGATAGCTGGTCGTATGGGTTAGAGGTCACTTGGCGTGATTGGTTTTGCTTGCGCAATCTTCCTCGTGAGAATCCGTGCGGCGTTCCTTTCAAAATTGTAAACAACACCGCCGAGATAGATTGGAACGATAATAGTAAGTTTCTTTTAACTTTGAAGGAACGTAACTTGGTAATTGGCTCAATTGACGTATGTGGTAGCTGCTCATTTCCTTTTTCTGTTGGTGTTAGGTTCCCTATACCGCTTCCTGAATAAACTGTGGGACTCTCCACTCCATGGTCTAGTTAGAATGATGAGGATCGACTGTAAGAATCTATCTCAACTTGCTCTTCTTTTCCTGGTCAAATTATGCGCCATCTTTAGATTAAGCTCAAGGTTCTATTATGCATAGTAGTTTAATCAAATTGAATTATTTGTTTTACCTCCACACGCTTGCAGATCATTATATTTCAACGGCGTCCCTGCTTCCCTATGTATTTGCTCTATATGGTAAGAACATCTCTGCTTCAGCTCTAAGCGTGATCTTTGTGGTGACGTACGATTGTAACCAGAAATCGTCCTTCCGATTTTCAAATTATTGCAGTGCTGCTTCATGCAATTTTGTTGTTGATCGGTGCTCCATTGTATATGATTCTTTTGGTGTACAAATGGAGAAGAAGGCATCTTTCCATCTATGATAACATTGAGTATTTTTTGGAGAATACTTATGATCAGCTGATGCCAGTGAGGTACTCTTACGCGGATATTAAGAAGATAACTAAAGGTTTTGAATGCAAGCTTGGCCAGGGAGGCTATGGTTGTGTCTACAAAGGGAAACTTCGAAGTGGCCAGCTTGCAGCTGTCAAGATCTTAGGGGTGAAGGCCGATACAGATGGTAAGGATTTCATGAATGAGGTTGCCACGATTGGAAGAGTCCATCATTTCAATGTGGTGCGCCTGATTGGATTCTGTGCAGAAGGATCAAAACGTGCCCTTGTTTATCCGTTCATGCCTAATGGGTCTCTTGACAAGTACATATTATCTCATGAGAGAGGTCACACCACTAAAATACCAACTATAAGTGATGAGAAAATGTATGAGATTTCTTTGGGAGTTGCTCGTGGCATCGAGTATCTACATCAAGGTTGTGATATGCAAATCTTACATTTTGATATCAAACCCCATAACATTCTTCTTGATGACAAATTCGTGCCCAAAGTAGCAGATTTTGGCTTGGCAAAATTGTATCCAACAAATAAGAACATTGTATCTCTCACTGCCATTAAAGGAACAGTAGGTTATATGGCTCCAGAATTTTTCTACAGAAGTATTGGAGGCATATCCTATAAAGCTGATGTGTATAGTTTTGGAAGGATGCTGATGGAAATGGTAACAAGGAAGAGGGATTCCAGTTTGCCGGTTGAGAATTCTAGCCAGATATTCTTGCCATCTTGGGTTCACGACCAATGTAGCCAGGGGAACGATAGCTGGCTAGAGGACACCACTGAGGAAGAGAAAGAGACAAGGAAGAAGATGATGGTGGTGGGGCTTTGGTGTGTGCAATTGAGCCCAGTTGATCGTCCTTCAATGCACAAAGTTGTACATATGCTTCAGGGAGGACTCAATGCCCTCCAATTGCCTCCAAAGCCTTCCTTTGCTCCATCATTTTTACCATTGAATTCAGAAGACTCGTCAGCTGGATTTACCAGCACAAGCCGGAGTACAAGTTCTATTTACACAACTGGTGAGTTCTTAGAGAATGAAGATGAAGTTTTACCAATTGTCTCTCGAGATTCTATGGTCTAAGCCTAGTAACAAGCATTCCGTTCTAAATTCTGGATTTCATCTGGTTCAAGATTTTGTTGTTTGTAATGTTGGGATATAGAATTATCATGTCCTCGTCATATTTAGCAACAATATTTAGATTTACAATGAGGTATTTGTTTACGGTGTATAGTACACTGGCAGATTGTAACTTATTCTCGAGTGAAAATAAGAAGATTGTAACTCATTCAAAACACTTTGTAAGCTTGGTAGCAACTTTGGGTTGGCCTATATCACTTTACTTTTTTGGGTGATTGTCTAGTATTAGTATTAAGAGTTGAGTGTCTAATCTTATTCAGAGAGCAATTCTCTTAATAGCGTCTTTTATATTTGTAAGAGTTGAATTTAAAACCTCTTTAAAAAAAATAGAAATTTTTTATCACTTGAATCAATCCTATTATTAATATCATTTTCCATTGAGGCGACATAATCATCTTATTTTGTTTATTGCACATTAGTCGTTACTGATGAACATCGTGTTGGGTTTTGAATGAAAATTCAATGCAAGCCCACAAATGGTAAGGCCCAAAATGGAGGCCCAAAGGGAAATGGAGAAAGTGCAATCCCACATTGATTAGAGCAAGGAGGATTTCCTTGTTTATAAGGAATTTCCCTCCTTGCCTATCAACTTGATTGGCTACCCAAAAGGCTAACCCACCGCTAGCTGCCTGCGACCGTCCGAGCACGCGCACGTGCGTGTGCGCATGGCACAATGGGCACTTTGTGGCGCACTTGGCACTTCGCACGTGCGCATCGTCTGGAGGAGCCTTAAGTATTTTGCCCGGGCCCGGAGGCAGCAGCGCAGCTACCTAAGTGACGAGGAGCTGCGAGCGCCTTCAGGTTGGCCGCCGAAGAGGCACGACGGACTGGAACGTCCAGGAGGCTTCCAGAAGGCCGAAGGAGTGCGAGATCTCCCGCGAAAGGGCGTGAGCGCAGCCTGGCGCGCCTGGAAGGATCCAGAAGCCACCGAAGGGCCACGAGCGCAGCCAGTCAGCCTGTTGGCCGAGCGGACGCGTCCCTTCGGGGTGGCTGCCTCCCTGCCTCCTCCAGCCTATAAATAGGCCTGTCCCCCTGCCAGAATTCTCATCCCAGCAGCACATACACATCCTAGCATTGTTGTCTTCTCCTCTCCCCCCGTTCTTCATCTAGAAAAGAGTCCCGAAAGTTCTGGGTATATAAGGGTTCGCCCGAAAGTTTCGAGATACGTGTGCAATGTTCTTGGAAATGCCCTAAACAGTCGTTGTATCTTGGGGACGATTGCCGAAGCCCGTACCGCACTGAAATATACGGGGCAATCTCGTCTTACGGAGAAAGTGTCCAACACTTGCCTCGACTGAAGTGATCCTAATCAAGTACACCAACTCCGATAAACAACAATCGTAAGACGAGATTGTGTACTTGAAGATGGCATCGACAAGCTCAGCACCAGTGCCAGCGGTCCCGGGAACTGCCCACGCCGAAAGGCCGGCTAAGTTCAACGGTACCGAATTCAAGAGGTGGCAACAGAAGATGTTGTTCTACCTGACGACGCTCAACCTGGTTCGATTCCTGAAGGAAGAGGCTCCGAAGGTAGCAGAAAATGAGGCAGATCAACAGAAGATCAACGCCCTCGATGCATGGAGTCACAGCGACTTCCTATGCCGGAACTACGTCCTGAATGGACTAGACGACACGCTCTACAACGTCTACGCGGAAGCTAAGACCGCTAAAGAGCTGTGGAGTTCACTCGAGAAGAAGTACAAAACGGAGGATGCCGGGACGAAGAAATTCATCGTCGGATGATTCCTCGACTTCAAGATGGTGGACTCCAAGAAGGTCATCGACCAAGTGCAAGAGTTGCAGCTGATCCTTCACGAGATCCAAGCCGAAGGGATGCAACTCAGCGAGTCCTTCCAAGTAGCTGCGATGATCGAGAAGCTCCCCCCGCTGTGGAAGGACTTCAAGAGCTACCTCAAGCACAAGAGGAAGGACATGGGCCTAGAAGACCTGATAGTGAGACTAAGGATCGAGGAAGACAACCGAAAATCCAAAGTCAAGCAAGGCAAGGCCAACTCTAAGACCACCGTGCACCTCGCTGAGGGAAAAAGTGGCAAGAAGAGGAAGAAGTCCGAGGATAAGCAGAAGGAGCAAAAGCCCAAGAAGAAAAAGATCAAGGGCGATTGCTACAACTGCGAAAAACCCGGACACATGGCTAAGGACTGTCGCCAGCCGAAGAAGGAAAACCAAGGAAAGGCTAACCTAGCTGAAGATTTGTCCCAGATGGATCTGTCAGCCGTAGTGTTTGAAGCCAACCTGGTGGACAATCCGAGAGAGTGGTTCGTGGACACTGGAGCTACCCGCCACGTCTGCTCGGACAAGGAGATGTTCTCGAACTATATCCCGATCACGGGCCGAAAGCTATTCATGGGAAACTCCGCAACGTCCAAGATCGTTGGTCTGGGAAAGGTGGTCCTGAAGCTGACCTCAGGAAAGGAGCTGACCCTCAAGGATGTGCTGCATGTCCCAGACATCCGCAACCTCATCCTTTGTTGCGACCTCTTGAGATTACTACCCTTGAATTTGTCCGACTTCTCAAATTGAGAACATGACAGTGAATTTCTCTTTACTCGGCATCACGACCTCAGCGTCGCTAACCCTCACGACCAAAACCTCAACGTTCACGTTGTTGTTGATAGTATTCATTTCAACCCTTTATATATCAGGAATATATAGCAATTATAATATTGCTTAGAACAACTTATCAATTGGGCCCAACACCCAATTAAAGCTCAAGAATAATTAATCAATTTCACAAATTGATATTAAGAATGACAAAACATTTTTAACACAATTAGGCCCACTCAGTGAGTTCCAAATATAGAAGCCCAATAAAAAAAATTCCCAATTTATTCCGAGGTCAAGCCCAACACTTGGAAGAGGCCCATTATTAGAAATAGAGACACGGAAAACAATACTAGTGTTATTGCGAGTCTCGCAGATTATGATTCAAACATCCATCACATTAATTTAGTCTTAAAAAAAATTTAATTTCCATACCAATCAGTGACGGCAAAACCCAATTCTGGTTTCTCTCATTAATGTACTGAACCACATATTAGAGACTGCAACACCTAATATCGTAACGCATGCAGTATCTTTACACGAACGTAAATAGATGAACACTAATTTTTCGTGCCATATAAAACGTCACTCATTACTAATGATAAATGACCACTTACGGGAAACCAGGAAGAATCTACAAAGCCCAACCCAACAATGACTCAAAACATGTGGGTCAGTTAACGTTCCAAATTTCAAGTACATATATTAAATGTAAATTCGGAATCACAAAAACACTTGAATTATCACCCAAAGGAAAAACACTGGATGGTGGGCTATATGCCTTTTTACCTGCCCGTAATTAATTTCTCACACCACAAAAAAGCTTAGCATTGTATTCAGCAAGTTCACGCCTAACTGAGCTTGGGCAGTAACTAATTTATTGCCGAGCAACACACATCTATATATCACCAATACAAAGTTACACACTTTAATAAGCGATGGACTTCAGCACAATTTAAATAACCACGGGAATATATATATATACTTCCCGATGTAACAATCGAAGTAAGTAAAGTCTTACAGCACACTTCAAAACGATATTGTAACAGTGGCCAACTAGCCAATTAATTCTCAATTGATTACGAACAGTAGCCTATTATTTTCCAAGCGATTACTCAATAAATATTTTATTCTTTCCCCTATCGAAGTAGTACACAGAATCAAGCAACCTTAAATGTCACTTTTCAAAGAAAGTGTTTATCGACAATTTATAGTAATGTATTGCTCACAGATTACCGACAAACCCAAATTGGTTTTCCAAATTATGGACTTTCCGGTTAACTAACGTGTAAAGCAGGTTATTAGTATATATTTATTTACTACAGAATATTTCCGGACGACAGTGACTAATAGACCACAATTTACTAATATTTTAATATATTGGTAAAATATTAGTAAATAATGGTTAGAACACGAATATAAAGCATGAGCAATATAAAAGTGTAGGGTAATAGTATACTCACGATCACACTTGCATGTAAGTGTGTAACACAGTCGTCTTCAAGGTAGAGACTTCGAATTTAATCCTGGACGAGGCCACAGTTTAACCGTGTGCCCTTAAACTCTTATTACCGGCCTATATGTTTCAGGCCTCCGTGGGTAAGAGAGCTCCCAAGATACAACGTCCAATCTCGTGTACGAAAGGAAGCACTTTCGTACACATTTCGAACCTTTGGTGGTGTAGAACTCCGACACTTATGAATGTGAGAAATGCTATGCTAATGAGGGAGAAGTAGAGAGTTCAAGGAAGAGTGTGAGCTAATGGATGATTTGGAATGAAGGAGAGGCTTCCTTTTATAGGGGGCCTAGGACCTCCAACATTCAAATCCGGAATTAATAGGGCCATTAACCCATTCATTAAATGAGCTGTTACAAAACTCCCCAAAAATTCCACAATTAATAGGCCACTCATGAATTTAAATTCAAATAAAATTTGGCAAGAGAAGGTTCCAGAACGTGGGGTTGTCCAAGTGGAAGCCCAATAGATTTTTGAGCCGAGAATCACTTCAACAGGTCCGGCCCAGCTCTGAAAAGATAAGGCCCTAGAACTTAGAACAATTCCCACAAACCACAATCGTACAAACCGCAGCCATACTACCTTTAAAGTAAATTTTTATTCACCTCGGGAATTGATTTTTCGCAAGTGTTATATATAGTTACGAAGCTCTATCAACGAGTTTCGTATTGATCTCACAAACACCCAAAACCAATTGGTGAGACCTCCAATTAATTAACTCAAAGTTGCAAATTAAGTATATAATACTTGAGACCAAATCCCAATATACTCAATTGTATTGGGCCAATCTCTTCCATTGGTTAAAACCAATTCTCCAACAGGTTGAGGTCTAAAACCCTAAACCCTAACAATCTCCTTCGAGGTCTCCAAGCATGGGCAAGTCAAAAAGGTACTTCTCAGATGCGAAAAATTTGTGTAAAAAGTTATATATATATATATATATATAGTTTTTTTCCTTTTCAATTGTCCTTTTTTTTCTAATTGAAATCAATGTCGGTTCCAGGCGAGAGGTCAACGCTAAAACCGACCGGAAGTTCGCTAAAAAGGTTGAGTTCTACGCAAGTGAGTTGGTTTATCAACCTATTTCCGTCTCCTAGGTCGATTAGTCCAGTTTTGAATCGTGTAGGACCATAACAAAGCACTCTGCCAATAAGTATTTACACGATTGCATTCCTAACGATGAACTAATGTACCTTTTGAATAGCGTGGAGCCTTAGCATTCGATGTCCCGTATGGATGACTAGACATGATTACTTGTACATTCGAAGGTTTCGGTTTCGTATGAAGTAACTGCCATCGATCGACTCTGGTTTGGCTCATTTCTGCATCGAATAATTCCGAATTGTTACGAGTCTTAATGTTGCAAGCTAATCTAAATCTGCCGTATTGATGACTTTCTGCTGATTTAGTTCTGTTCTTATGATGGTCGGTGTTGGGAAATAACCCACTTTCCCGTGGACCCAAACAACGCAACGAACAAAATCGGAGCAAAATCTACGAACACAACGAGGAGATCGACCACAACTACGAATAAAGAAGACCCACAGTCAAACAAGAACAACAGATTTGGTAACCCGGTTCGATCTTAACCGATCTACGTCCGGGGACGTACCAAGCCAGGAGATTTCACTATATCAAGCTCGATCTACACTTTGGAACTTCACTCGCTCAACAATGGTATTTCTCTCTCCTCTTCTCTCTCTCTCTCTACACAAGGAAGAAGAACCACAAATAGTGACTGAGAGGTGGGTATTTATAGTGCCCACAGCCTAGGACTATTTGGTATCGGCAGGGGCAAAATTGTCCACCAGAAATTACATTTCTAGCCCCGGATAAATAGTGCTGAGTCAACATGTGAACAGTAACTCCGTATAGTCAGCGTGTGAACAGTAACTCCGTATAGTCAACGTGTGAACAGTACCGAAGTCTCCATACCCAACAATCTCCCACCTGGAGACTGACCTCAACACTTGTCACCATTCACTTGATGACCTCCTTCTTCTCTTCACTTCTTGGTACGCCGGGTCTCTTCTCTAGTTTACTAGACCCGCTGAAGCCATGTTGAGCTTCAGCTTCTCTAAGGTAACTACCTTGGTCAACATATCTGCGGGATTTACTTTTCCGTCAATCTTTTCAAGCCTTAAGATCTTCCTCTCCAAGAGATCACGTATGTAGTGATACTTCAACTCAATGTGCTTCGTCCTTGAGTGGAAGACGGGATTCTTTGCCAAGTGTATCGCACTTTGGCTATCACTGTGGAGCACACTCTCACTTTGCTCCTTCCCCAACTCCCCCAAGAAACTCTGCAACCATACCATCTCTTTACTTGCTTCCGTCACGGCCACGTACTCACTTTCCGCGGTTGACAAAGCTACTACCTTTTGTAGTCTCGAGGCCCAAGATATCGCTGTCCCTCCCAGCGTAAAGATATAACCACTTGTGCTCCTCTTCTCATCATGGTCATTGGACACCAAGTCTGCATCACAATAGCCTAGGAGCTTCACATCTTTGCCCTCAAAACAAAGACACTTCTCGGTGGTACCTCTCAAGTAGCCAAGAATCCATTTCACTGCAACCCAATGTTGCTCACCCGGATTGCTCATGAACTTGCTCACTACTGCCACCGCATGTGCTATGTCTGGCCTCGTACAATTCATAGCATACATCAAGCTACCCACCGCCGATGCATAGGGAGTCTTCTCCATTTTATCCTCCTCCGCCTTAGTCTTAGGCGAGTCCTTCTTGGACAATTTGAAGTGTCCAGCTAAAGGAGTCGACTTGGGTTGGCATTTTGCATACTGAACCTCTCCAGCACCTTCTCAATGTACTCGGCTTGTGAGAGAAATAGCTTTCCTGCAGCTCTATCTCTCTCAATCCTCATCCCTAGGATTTGCTTAGCCTCACCCAAGTCTTTCATGGCAAATCTTTCGGATAATTGCTTCTTCACCTTGCTCACCTCACTTGCACTGGTGCCTGCTATCAACATGTCATCAACATAAAGCAGGAGGATGATATAACCATTATCCAGCTTCTTCATATAACAACAATGATCCGCTCCACAACGAGAAAATTCAATCTCGCGAATGAATCCATCAAACTTCTTGTACCATTGTCTTGGAGCTTGCTTCAACCCGTATAAGCTCTTCCTCAGCCTACACACAAGCTTACTGTCACTTTGCAAGAACCCCTCTGGTTGCTCCATGTAGATCTCCTCCTCTAGATCACCATGGAAAAATGCCGTCTTCACATCCATTTGCTCTAGCAATAGATCTTCAGCAGCCACCATACTTAGCACCATCCGAATGGTGGTCATCTTCACAACAGGAGTGAAGATGTCAGTGAAGTCAATACCATACTTCTGCTGAAATCCCTTTACAACCAGTCTTGCTTTGTAACGTTCGGTGCCATCCGCTTCTTTCTTCACTCTATAGACCCACTTATTTTGCAGTGCTTTCTTGCCTTTGGGAAGTTGAACTAACTCCCATGTTCCATTGCTCCTCAAGGACTCCATTTCATCATCCATGGCAAGTTTCCACTTGTTCACTTGCTCACTTTCTTGAGCTTCTGCAAAATCTTCAGGTTCACCTCCATCGGTCAATAAGAGATAGAAATTTGCTGGCGAATATCTATCCGGAGATCCACGTTGTCTAGTGGACCTCCTCAATGGAACCACTGTTAGTGGTGATCTTGGCTCCATCTCCACTTCGGCCTCTTGGCCATCAAGTATTCTGCTCCCACCCGAGTTTGAGATGTCTAACTCAACCACCTCACCGGTAGGACCCACTTCATCAGCTAAATCCCCCTTGTCCTTGTACATCACCTTCTCATTGAATATGACATCCCGGCTCCTCACAACCTTTCGGTTCTTCTCATCCCAAAAGTGGAACCCGAACTCATCTCCTTCATATCCAATGAATGTGCACTTCTTGGACTTTGCATCAAGCTTACTCCTATCACCTGCATCCACAAGCACATAGGAAATACAACCAAACACTCGTAAGAAAGTCAAATCAACCTCTTTTCCACTCCACACCTCCTCCGGTATCTCATTCCCCAAAGGAGTTGATGGCCCTCTGTTGATCAAGAATGCTGCAGTATTTACAGCATCTGCCCAAAACATCTTCGGAAGGCCACTCTTCAACCTCATGGCCCTTGCTCTCTCATTAAGTGTTCGGTTCATCCTCTCAGCTATGCCATTTTGCTGGGGGGGTCCCAGCTACCGTCTTTTCCATGCGAATCCCATACTTCGCACAAAAGTCTTTGAACTCTTGAAGCTCGTACTCACCACCATTATCGGACCTCAAACACTTCACCTTGAGATTCGTCTCGTTCTCCACAAGAGCCTTCCACTTCTTGAAGGCATTGAAGGCATCAGACTTATGCTTTAGGAAGTAGACCCACACCTTCCTTGTGGAGTCATCTATGAAAGTCATGTAATACAAGGAACCACCCACGGATGCCACCGGTGCCGGTCCCCACAGATCACTGTGGACCAATTCAAGCTTCTCCGCCTTAGGAGTTCTACCGCTTCTTGAGAAGCTCACCCTCTTCTGCTTCCCAAATACACAGTCTTCACAAAGACCCACGTCCACGGTCTTTAGACCCGGTAGCTTCCCCTTTGAACAAAGAACCCGCATCCCCTTCTCACTCATGTGGCCAAGCCTACTATGCCACAGATCTGCATCATTGGTTGCTCCTACAAGATCAATGCTTTCATGAGTGTTCCTTGTCATGTACAACGTACCTTCCTTCTTACCACGAGCCACCACTCTAGCTCCCTTGGTGATCTTCCATGTCCGACAACCAAAGGTCACATCATATCCCTCTTCATCTAGTTGTCCCACGGAGAGCAAATTCCTTCTTAACCCAGGGATGTGTCTCACTCCCTTCAACAATAACAATGATCCATTGGGAGTATTGATTCTCACATCTCCTTTACCCACAATTTGCAATGGCTCATCATCGGCTAGATAAACCTTGCCAAATTCTCCTGGGGTATACAATTCCATTATCCCCTTGTCGCTACAAGAGTGAAATGATACTCCTGAATCCAATACCCAAGCCTCCAATAGGCTACTAACACTCAAGATCAATGCATCCCCGTGGTCCTCAGTTATTGCATTTGCTGACTTGTCCTCCTTCTTTGGTGCCTTGCATTGGGTTCTAAAGTGGCCAAACTTCTCACAATTCCAACATTTAATAGAACTCATGTCCCTCTTCGAACCATCCTTCGATTTGGACTTGGACCTGCTCCGGTCCTTCTTCCCCTTCCACTTAGATTCGGACCTCCCTCTATTGCTAGCATTCAAAGCCGAACCCGAGGCTACTCCGGACTCTTTCCTACGAATCTCCTCACTCATAATCAAGTCTCTCACCTCATCCAACTTGAGTACCACCTTTCCCGCCGAGGCACTCACCGCCGTGACCGTGCCATTCCAACTATCGGGTAAGGAACTTAGCAAAATTAGAGCTTGTACCTCATCATCGAAGTCAATCTTCACCGAGCTCAAAGAAGCGATGGTCGCATTGAACTCGTGGAGGTGTGCCGATACTGAGGTACTCTCCGCCATCTTAAGGTTGAAGAGCTTCCTCATCAAGTGAACATTGTTGGCCGCCGATGGCTTCTCGTACATCTCGGACAACGTCTCCAACATCTCCTTCGTGGTCTTTGACTTTACTGTGTGTAAGGCCACGTTCCTAGACAAAGACAAGCGCACCACGCTCATCGCTGTCCGATCTAGGAGCTTCCACTCCTCTTCCTTCATGTCCTCAGGCTTCTTCCCATCAAGCGGCAAGTGCAAATCTTTGTCATACAAGTAGTCCTCTACTTGCATCTTCCAGAAGCCATAGTCGATGCCATCGAACTTCTCCACGGGTGATCTCACATCACCCATCGTGATTGCTCCCACCACGCCCTAAACCTGGGTGCTCTGATACCAGTTGTTGGGAAATAACCCACTTTCCCGTGGACCCAAACAACGCAACGAACAAAATCGGAGCAAGATCTACGAACACAACGAGGAGATCGACCACAACTACGAATAAAGAAGACCCACAGTCAAACAAGAACAACAGATTTGGTAACCCGGTTCGATCTTAACCGATCTACGTCCGGGGGCGTACCAAGCCAGGAGATTTTACTATATCAAGCTCGATCTACACTTTGGAGCTTCACTCGCTCAACAATGGTGTTTCTCTCTCCTCTTCTCTCTCTCTCTCTCTCTACACAAGGAAGAAGAACCACAAATAGTGACTGAGAGGTGGGTATTTATAGTGCCCACAGCCTAGGACTATTTGGTGTCGGCAGGGGCAAAATCGTCCACCAGAAATTATATTTCTGGCCCCGGATGAATAGTGCCGAGTCAACATGTGAACAGTAACTCCGTATAGTCAGCGTGTGAACAGTAACTCCGTATAGTCAACATGTGAACAGTACCGAAGTCTCCATACCCAACAGTCAGTAGCGCTGGTGAATTCGGGATTTTGTTTTTCATTGATCTGCAGAGGTTAAAGATTCGGTTGCTTCTCTGAATGCCACCAAGTCGATTTCCAAGGTGTGACTTTTGATTCCGGTGGTTTTTCTTTCGAATTGTTATGAGTAAACATGGTTTTGGATGAAGCTTGTTTTTCAATTATCCTTCGAATCGAGATTATTTTTTGCAACTTTTAGCTGAATGGTGCTTTGTTCATGGAAAAAAATCTATAGATTAGTTTTTTTTGTTGGAATTCTTTTGATGAGCTGAATGAGTGGTAGATAAAAGGATTCAATGTTATATTTTATTGATGTATCAACGTGTACAATATATAGAGCTATTACAAGATAAGTACATGATTCAAAGAGTGTAGTTGTTACAAAGATTATCTAGTTGTTACAGAGATTATTATCTACAGAACTTGTTCAAGTTCGTATGCTGCAGATAAGGTTGTTGTGAGCAGCAGATGAGGTTTGATGCAGCTACTGGATAGAGTTTGTTACAGCTGGATGAGCCCAAGATACACGACTCCTTATCAGTAGATCCTTTCAGAAGAAGAAACATCTGAGCAAGCGGAATAAATCGAAGGCATTTGACCTCGCTATCCTTTCGGACTTCCTACCTGAATTAAAGGCACCACAACCGGCTCCTGCTGCTGACCTTAAGTCGAATAGCAAATCCAGGAAATTTGCTGCTGTGTTTTCTGTTCTCATCTCTAGCTGTTAGAATATGAATTATGCTGGAACTGTCATGCGGCTTACCGGATAGCTTTGTTAATCTTACAGGGTGAAAGAAATTGAGCGTATGAAGCTCATTCTTAACCATCAAGCCTTCCAGTCGGATCCTTTGGGTGCCATTCATCAGCATTTATGAAGCACACGGCCTCCTGTTGATGAGTCGGGTAAGAAAACAAAGAAAGACGGAGGGAAGAAGGTGAAGTGGAAGAAGAAGAAGAAGTCAAAACCATCAGCTGGCATTCAACCCATGGATTTGTGATTCAGCAAGCTTATTTTTCTTCACTCTTACTTATCTTGCACTTTCCCGATTGTAAATCCTTCTGGATCGCATCGATTTTGATAAGCGGTCATGAGCGTTTACTTGCTTAATCTTCGCTACTTGGGACAGGCATAAGGTGTTCAATTTTGTAGGAATCAGTGGTTAAAAGAAGTACATGGCTGTTGCTGGAGTAATCATTGTCTCGTTGACTCCATCCTCATTGTCTCAATTTTGTGTCATACATTACAGATTTGCTCTGTGCTTGATGGCCTATTATCGTTCGTGTAAAGTTGTTCGAATAATCGTTACTGCTGCTGTACGAAGTGGAGCCATTGTCCATATTATGCTGCTTTGTTCGAGATGATGTCGGATAGCCAGTCCAAGCCATCATACAGTCCATTCCCTGATTTTGCAGACGATCCTTGAATGTGTCTACAGCGAGACAGGTAAACCCTTAGACCAACGCAATCCTTTCGTTTCTAATCTCTAGTAAAAACCTGTGTTTTCCCCTCCGATCTGGTAGATACAACATTGGATGCCTGGGGTACTATTTTGATGTGGTAGGTGTGGGAATCTATAGTGTTTCGGACCCAACGAGGCTGGACCCAACAAGATCCGAGAGGCAGGCCCTAAGCCCGCCATTAGCTTCATGGGCTTTGGAGGAGGGCCCAGAATGTGCCCAGGCTACGAATTTGCCAAGATGGAAACTTTCTCTACGATCCATTACCTGGTGACCCGCTTCACTTGGAAGCCCTGACCTCGACTTCTCTAGAGATCCCATGCCGATGTATTATTTATATTATTTTCCGTTGAGGCAACATAATCATCTTATTTTGTTTATTGCACATTAATCGTTAGTCGTGAACATTACACCGGCCACCTCTTGATCTTGCGAGCCGATTATTTTGTCACCCACGTTACTAGTGAACATGGTTTAATAGAATCCCCGGAAGTTGATGCTTCTAACGTCCATATTCCGTATATCATGGTTTATACAGAATAACTCATGGGTTTTTACTAGCGGTTTTCATAGAACGAAGTCTTAAGTCGATAATTTACGTAATTGGTACTTACTTATCTTGACCATTTTTTTCTAGGATACTTGGTATAAGTGGTTACACGTGGTATCTGGCAAGTTGTAGTTATTTGTCTTGAATTTTTTTTAAAGTAAAATTTTATATCATGACACATGTTAGGATTTGAACTCTAAACCTCTAATCAATAGTCTTGATATCTATAGAATGTTATAATTTTGGTAAAAAATTTAGTATATTTGTGGTTGAGTGACATACACACCAACATTTTATGGTTAAAAAATATCTCATGATTGAGATTTCTCTAGTTGACTGTTTAAATTTTTTTACAAAAAATTAAATGAAAAATATTGTGAGAGATATATGAGTTTTTTCATTCTTTTGATTTGTTTCTCAAAATAATTTAAAACCAAAATTTTTTTGTCTTATCAAACTCAGGGAATTTTTTTGTTTAGAAAATTTTAAATACTAGAATGTCAATTAGAAAATTCGTCTTCTGTCAATCAGAGGTTTTTAAACCGGCACATGTTAGCCTATAAAATGTTATAGGGAAAAGTTTAATTTTATGAGTGTATTAATTTAAGGAAGTTCAGAACCATGACAATTATAATCATAATCATGGTGTAAAAATTTACCTTTAAAAAAAATTTCAAAAATCATAGCCAGCTCGAATCTTCATTAGTCGGTCAATAAATCCAATAGTAAACCAAAAATATATTAGACCTTAGTATCATTCGCATCCGATTGGAGCATGCTCTAGATTCTGCAATTATATAAGTACCAATGGATACCAATTAGTCGCTAACCTTTTTTTTTGTTGAGAAAATTAGTCTCTAACTTAATAAAAGACAAAGACAAGGATATTTCCCCAGGTTGGGCGCCATAATGTACATTTGGAGACGCATCAACGCCATAATGTATTGTCAAGGAATTATGGGCAGATAAGCTATCCCGGAACTACCCGGCTCGAAGATAAATTAGTTTATCCTGTGAATATTCAGGTACAGAAAGAAGTCATGAGGCGCCTAGCTGGATGGTCAACTCGTGGAGGAACAGTAATGGGACTGGGGTGTTCATTCCCCAGGTGGTCAAACCCAGGAGAAGGCAGAGACCAGGTGATTAATTAAATTACTTATGGAATTTAGCAGATGATTTGACTTAAATCCAAGTAGCTGAAACATTTGGTGTTTATGTGGGTGTTAAGAGTTAAGAGGGAAATGCAAGCTTGATCAAAACGTTTACTTGGTTTTTTCACTTTCTGCAGGGAGGAAGAATAATAATTCATCAGGAAAAAGGATGAACCAGCAAATTTAGAAAGAGAGATAATGATATATCAGCTGCTTCATATTCTTTTTGTGAACCTATATTATTGAGACTCAAGCACCGGACCCTACTTAGGAAACAACTCTTTCAATTATGTCTTTTCTATTCGTAAGGCTTGAAACCAATTCCTTTATCATCAGGGATGCTTTTAGCTAGGAGAGAGTTTTTTGCAGTATTAAGTTAATGGAAGCTCTGTAAATTTGATAATTTTAGAAACGGGTGCCTATTCAACGTCATGGGCATCAATAATTAATGTGTTTGAATGATAACGTTTCAGGTGTTTCAAATCAAAATTGGGATCTCGAAACTGATGGAATGAGATCAATTGTTTTTCTTGTTTTATCTACGAAAATTGATTTGCGGTCAACTCGAACATGAACTAGTAGAGTATCTAAATACAGATTCATTTTGACTAGTGTGGAAAATATTATTCAAGAGAACATGTAATGGACTTGCTTAATATGGTAGGAGATAATTATTGAACATCTTCAAGTTAACAAAGCACGGAGAAGATGAATATGAATCTCAATTACAGAAAAAGGCTCGAAGGTTCTACCCAACAAAAGACACGCTGCGCTCTGACAACGATGAGAAGAGAACTTACCAACAATCTTAACGTCAGTATTATCGACCAACCATTGGGCACCATCTCTTTTTTAAACGTAGCTTGTGTCAAACTATTTCTTGAACATTAAGTTTCCCGAAAAGTTCCACAGCCATCCGTAAATTTATATACACTACCAAGTACTAAGAAACTTTAATATGTATGTGCATTTTGGATCAATTGATTGTCAGATTTGTTTGTAAATCAAAAATAGAAAAATATGTCATATAGAGCCATCCGTAAATTTATATAATATTAAAATATCATCTTGCGAATAAATCAAATCACAAACAAAAATTGAAACCGTGCTAAATTTTCTGCGAGAATAGAGGCGATACAAGGGCTGAGGCGATGAGTGAAGCATTGAGATTGGACCAAGCCCAAACCAACCGAAGCCCATTATAGCTGTCACAATAGAACAATAGAACATATGTCGTTGCAAACTAACTACTTTCAAATTATCCTAATACATAGTCTTTGTTATATTCTATACATTAGAATTTTTTGGGAAAAATTCAATTTGTTTAACTTTCAAATTTTGATTGAAATATAGTTCACATCTTAGCAAACTAATCCCTTTTCAATGGTCTCCAAAGTCATCCTTCGCACCACAAGAGGTGCCAATTAGCAGGGAAGATTCATCAACAGGAATTGGCAATGGCCAGAATTCTTCAATCTAGCAGTATTAGACGCCATTATGTCATCCAGGAAATTGCTAGAGACCTTCGCTTTGGTTTTTTCTCAACATAAATTCGTGTATTGTTACTCCTGAAAACGGAAGATCACATCTAAGGGTTTGAAAAAATGGAAAACAACGAACACCCAGTATTTCTAATAAATTACAAAAACTGACGGTAGTATTTTTTTATACCAATTTTAAGACCAATGAATCCACTCGACCATGCATACTTTGTTAATGAAAACGATGTTGTTATTCTAGCCTAAGAATTGTCTTACGCATGGAAAAAACTGGTGATGCTATGCTTCATTTCCCAAAATCTACCGTAGTTTCACAAATCACTAGTCGGTAGATTATTCTTAGTTGGGACTTGGAAAATGTATACCTCGATCAAAAGTCAATATACTTTTGGAGAATTGTTCCAACTCTAATAGCATTATCACTTGACTTGGAAAATTGAAGTAAACATAGAGACATATACGTGCACCATTTTATTTCCTAACGGGAATTCATTTATTAACCAGAGAATTGAACCGCAGACCAGTTACCTAATTCAGAAAAAAGTCGATATTTTTTTTTTGTTCAGATTCGAATTTTACTAATGAAATAATTAATTTGGACATTTCAGAAATTGTCAAATTTTGATATTTTGAAATTGGCTGACCACATTTAATCCTATAACAAATTTTTTTAACTCACAACCTTTACGCCTTTACAATTAGGCCAAATATATTTGGTATACTTGAATAAGTTATTTTAGCTAAATTAAAAAGTCTCGAATTTGAGTCATCTAAAATACGGTAGCGTTTGATATTTATTGACATAATTTTGTCACCTTTCAAAAATTTTACTCCGCTCGAAACATGATTAGTAGGTTTAATGGATGTCCGAATTCAGTATAGAAAAACTACCAAAATATCTCAATGCGGGGGATTGCACTTCGCGGAAGATTCTAAATTGAGGAATGAAGACTTGGATCCATGTATTTGCTCTAAATAAATGCTTCATCTTCCCTCCGGTACCAGCTACCTGCTTCCATATTCTCAACAACAAAAAATAATATTCTCAAAAAGCTACCTGCTTCCATGGACAAGCTGTCAATTACCTTCCCGTTCATGCTGCTACTATTACAATTAACTCCAACATGTACTAATTCCCTTGGTGATCTCTGTATTGCCTCTTCCTGCGGCGACATCCGCAACATCAGCTACCCTTTCCGGCTAACCACAGACCCCATCACCTGCGGCGACTACCACTTGGAGCTCACCTGCGACGACAATGTTCCGATGTTCTACAACATGTCCGAGAGGTACTACGTGCGATCCATCGATTATGACAGCTACACCATCCGCCTGTCCGACGCCTCGTTAGTCCCATTTCCCAACAACAAAACCTTCTTCTGTAACCATTCCCACGCTTTGAACCCGTATGCTGTAGGCCACGGAACCAATATTTTGTCCGGCTATTCTGAAGTGGGCGAATATTATGAAATCAAAGGGGAGGAGGAGGAGTCTGCTGTCCTCCCCCGAGTACCCATAGTTATCATAAGCTGCACGAGTCCATTGGCCATCAACGTCCCCCCGGGAACAAGACAATGGAATACTTATGTGGACGGCGCTATCTGCAGTAGTAATGAAACTGATACTGAACATGCTGGGAGCTCAACCACATCGCGCCATTGGTACGCAACAGTCGAACAATTTAATTTTATACGTGCATATGACATAGGGGATTCTTGCCGTGTGGAGCTGATGCTTCGAACGTCCATGTCCCTGCCCCTCTATACAAGTAAAGGAGGAAGAAACGTATCTTTTGATGAAGTTCTTGATAGCTGGTCGTATGGATTCGAGGCCTCCTGGCGTGATTGGTTTTGCTCCCACAATCTTCCTCGTGAGAATCCGTGCAGGGTTCCTTTCAAAATTGTAAACAACACCGCCGTGATGGATCTACCATTGGAATATAGTAGTAAGTTTCTTTTAACTTTGAAGGAACGTTACTTGGTAATTGGCTCAATTGACGTATGTGGTAGCTGCTCATTTCCTTTTTCTGTTGGTGTTAGGTTCCCTAAACCGGTTTCTGAATAAACTCAGGGACTCTCCACTCCATGGTCTACTTAAAATAATGAGGCTCAACTGTAAGAATCTATCTCAACTTGCTCTTCTTTACATAGCCTTCAACACAATCAAATGTTTATATTTCCTTCTTACTTGCAATGCAGGGGATCCGGAAGCACCAGGCTACGATTCGAGTATGCAACATCTCTTTTCCCTATTCTTCTCCTCAATTTTTCACCATTACAATGTCTAGTCTAAACTCAAGGTTCTGTTATGCATAGTAATTTACTCAAATTGATCTGTTTGTTTTACCTTACTAGAACAGAAATTGGACATGCTGGCCGGATTTCCGGTTTCAATTTGTGCTGCAGATTCTTGCGACAGATCTAATTGTTTTTTCCGTTGCAGATCATTTTCTTTTAACGGCGGCTTCGCTTTACTATGTATTTGCTCTATATGGTAAGAGCTTCTCTGCTTCAGCTCTAAGCGTGATCTTTTGTTTCGGTGAAGTATGATTGTAACCAGAAATCCTCCTTCCCATTTTCTAAATATTGCAGTGCTGCTCCATGAAATTTTGTTGTTGATCGGTGCTCCGTTGTATATGATCCTCTTGGTGTACAAATGGAGAAGAAGGCATCTTTCCATCTACGATAACATTGAGTATTTTTTGGAGAATACTTATGATCGGCTGATGCCAGTGAGGTACTCTTACGCAGATATTAAGAAGATAACTAAAGGTTTTGAATGCAAGCTTGGCCAGGGAGGCTATGGTTGTGTCTACAAAGGAAAACTTCGTAGTGGCCAGCTCGCTGCTGTCAAGATCCTAGGAAAAGCCGATACAGATGGTAAGGATTTCATCAATGAGGTTGCCACCATTGGAAGAGTCCATCATTTCAATGTGGTGCGCCTGATTGGATTCTGCGCAGAGGGATCAAAACGTGCCCTTGTTTACCCGTTCATGCCTCATGGGTCGCTTGACAAGTACATATTGTCTAAAGAGAGAGGTCTCACCACTTATATACCAACGATAAGTGATGAGAAAATGTATGAGATTGCTTTGGGAGTGGCTCGTGGCATCGAGTATCTACATCAAGGTTGTGATATGCAAATCTTACATTTTGATATCAAACCCCATAACATTCTTCTTGATGACAATTTCGTGCCCAAAGTAGCAGATTTTGGCTTGGCAAAATTATATCCAACAAATAAGAGCATTGTATCTCTCACTGCCATTAAAGGAACAATAGGTTATATGGCACCAGAATTTTTCTACAGAAGTATTGAAGGCATATTCTATAAAGCTGACGTATATAGTTTTGGAAGGATGCTGATGGAAATGGCAACAAGGAAGAGGGATTCTAGTTTGCCGGTTGAGAATTCTAGCCAGATATTCTTGCCATCTTGGGTTCACGACCAATTTAGCCAGGGGAACGATATCTGGCTAGAAGACACCACTGAGGAAGAGAAAGAGACAAGGAAGAAAATGATGGTGGTGGGACTTTGGTGTGTGCAATTGAGCCCAGTTGATCGTCCTTCAATGCACAAAGTTATAGCGATACTTCAGGGAGGACTCATTGCCCTCCAATTGCCTCCAAAGCCGTCCTTCGCTCCATCATTCTTACCATTGAATATGGAAGACTCGTCAACTGGATTTACCAGCACAAGCCGAAATACAAGTTCTATTGACACAACTGGTGAGTTCTTAGAGAATGAAGATAAAGTTTTACCAATTGTCTCTCAAGATTCTATGGTCCAAGACTAGCAACAAAAAAATTCCATTCTAAATTTTGGGGCTTCATCTGGTTCAAGATTTAGTCGTTGGTAATGTTGGGATATAGAATTATCATGCCCTCGTCATATTTAGCAACAATATTTAGATTTACAATGACGTATTTGTTTACGGCGTATAGTACACTGGGAGATATATTACTAGTGAAGATGTAACTTATTCCTGACCAAAAATAAGAAGATTGTAACTCATTCAAAACACTTTGTAAGCTTGGTCGCAACTTTGGGTTGACCTATATCACTTTCCTTTTTTTTGAGATGGCATATATTACTTTTCTTTTTGGGTGATTGTCTAGTATTAAGTGTTGAGTGTTAGATTCTATTTAGAGAACGGTTCTCTCAGTAGCAATTTTTATATTTGCAAAACTTGAACTCAAGATATCTTCGAATAAGAAAAAAATTGACACAGAAGTAATCAAGCCGAGAAATAAAAAATTTGCGAAGGCCAAATCGGTGCCCTTGACTAGCCAAGATCGAGTGTTACAACCAAAAGCAAAGGCACACCTCGACGACCCAAATTGGTGAGGGGAGGGGTCGGGGAAGGCGCCGGAGGCAGAGGAGGAGGACGAGGCGGTGGTGGGGAGCTGAGCCGAGGGGTCAACATGAGCACCATCGACACTGGACCATACCAAATCGGGTTGCCGGGGAAGGAGGAGGAGGGAGGTCGCCTGGGGAGCTGAGCCGAGGGGTCAACAGGACCACTATCGACATTGGAAAACAAGAGGGGCCGAAGGGCGGGGGCTTATGGAACGCTAGCTTGAGGAGCTCCCTGACCTTAGCCGGCAATCACGGCAGTAGGATCTCCACCGCCTCGTCCACGCTCTTCACCCCGGTGCACGCGAGCACCACGAAGAGGAGCGAGAAAATGGATTTCTGAGTTAATCGGGCGCGGAGTGGCCGAAGATGGGGATTTCTAAACTAATCAGAGAAAATGGATTCCTGCTCTTAATTTGAGGATTTGTTTAATTTGGGGTTCGTTCCATAGAACTGGTTCGAGTGGGGATCCTCGACCTGGAGATCCGACAACGGTAAAATAGCAAACTCTAGTATTTAACACGGTTCGATGTCATGTATGGATGACTAGACATGGTTACTTGTACATTCGAAGATTTCGGATTCGTATGAAGTAACCGCCATCGATCGACTCTGGTTTGGCTCATTGCTGCATCGAATAATTTCGAATTGTTATGAGTCTTAATGGTGACATTCTGCTGATTTGGTTCTTATGATGGTCAGTAGCGCTGATGAAAGCATTAACTGTGTTGTTATCTGCCACGGTACTGAATTCGGGATTTTGTATTTCATTGATCTGCAGAGGTTAAAGATTCGGTTGCTTCTCTGAATGCCACCAAGTCGATATCCAAGGTGTGACTTTTGATTCGGATAGTTTTTCTTCCGTCTTGCTGGCCTCCTACTTCCTTGGTTTGCATATCACATAATTGCTAGTTAATATTGTATTTTGTTATGTTGTTGCTAGTTTGCCTTTAGCTTACTGGTAGGACTTGAGAGGGTTCTAAAATGTGGCTTATTGCAGTTAAGTTTTGATGGTTCCCAATGGATTTGCACTTTTTTTTTAAATTTACCTTCAGCACCATCTGTTTTGATATGTTAATTGCGCTAACCGGCTGGATGAGTAAACATGGTTTAGATGAAGCTTGTTCTTCGACTCGAGATTATTTTCACAACTTTTAGGTGAATAGTGCCTTGTTCATGACAACATTATATGGATTAGTTTCCTTTTTGTTGGAATTCTTTCGATGAGCTCAGTAACTGGTAGATCCTTTCAGAAAAAGAAACATCTGAGCGGGCAGAATAAATCAAAGGCATTTGACCTTTCTATCCTTTCGGAGTTCGTACCTGAATAACCCGCTCCTGCTGCTGACCTTAAGTTGAATAGCAAATCCCGGAAAAAGCTGCTGTGTGTTTTCTGTTCTCATCTCTAGCTGTAAGAATATGAATTATGTTGGAACTGTCATGCGGCTTACTGGATAGCTTTGTTAACCCTGCAGAGTGAAAGAAGTTGAGCTTATGAAGCTCGTTCTTAACCACCAAGCCTTCCAATCAGATCCTTTGGGTGCCATTCATTAGCCTTTACAGAGCATACGGCCTCCTGTTGATGACTCGGCTAAGAAAACAAAGAAAGATGGAGAGAAGAAGGTGAAATGGAAGAAGAAGTCAAAATCATCAGCTGGTGTTCAACCCATGGATTCGTGATTCAGCAAGTTTATTTTTCTTCTGGATTGCATCAATTTCGATGAGAGGTCATGAGCGTTTACTTGCTTAATCTTCGCTATGAGGTATTTTCATCACGGGAATCATACTTGGGACAGGCATAAGGTGTTCAAGTTTTCAGGAAGCAGTGGTTAAAAGAAGTATATGTCTGCTGCTGGAGTAATCATTGTCTCATTGACTCCATGCTTATTGCAATTGAGTCTTCCTTGAAACTTCATTATGGCATTACATTACAGATTTGCTCTGTTCTTGATGGCCTAGTACCGTTCGTGTAAAGTTCTTCAAATAATGGTTACTGCTGCTGTACGAAGTGGAGCCACTGTCCATATTATGCTGCTTTGTTTGAGATGTTGTCGGATAGCCAGTCCAAGCCATCATATAGTCCATTCCCTGATTTTGCGGACGATCCTTGAATGTGCCTACAGCAACAGGTGAATCTTTAGACCAACACAATTCTTTCGTCTCTAATCTCTTGTAGAGTGTTTTCCCCTCCAATCTGGTAGATGCACCATTGGATGCCTGCTGTACTATTTTGATGTGGTAGGCAATGAAGCAAGTGTGGGAATCTATAGTATTTTGGACTCGACTCGGTTCAAGTGTCACAACCTTGCAATGCTAAATGTAATCTTGGTAATACGACTAAATGATACTAGTAACTAGGAAGAAGGTTGTGTTTTACCAGGTGCGCTGTTGAAGAGTGTGAAGTCCGAGTTTATCCGAAACCTCCGAAACAGTCATTGCACTTGGGAAGTCTTGCTTGTTAGCAAATACTAGCAGCATTGCATCCCTGAGTTCACCCTGTCAAGAGTGTTAACAGCGTCAAAACCGATTATCTGTTCATTCAAAGTACAATTGCATGTTACAATCTGTTGCAACTTTGTTTAGCTAGTGCAGTGGGAGCTACAGAAGGATGATAACAGCACTGACATGGCTAAGGACACGATGGAGCTCGTTCCGGGCTTCTGCCATTCTCTCATGGTCGTTGCTGTCGACGACAAATATGAGCGCCTCCGCGTCCTGGAAATAATGTCTCCACAGAGGCCGGATCTGTTTTGCAGCGGGGAGGAACAGAAATGAAGAAACAGCAAATGGAAGAACAATGACAGGTTCTTGTTAGTTAAGCTGAAAAAATTAAACATAATCCTGAAAAAAATGCAAGCCTCAAACTAGAAAGCGTGGTTAATCGATAACTGTTGTTACCTTTTGTTGCCCTCCAACGTCCCACACAGTGAAGCTTATGTCCTTATACTCCACTGTCTCCACGTTAAAACCTATAATTTGATTGAACAAGGAAAGAAGTCAGAATTGACAAACAAATATGTATCAATTAGGACCATCGAGCATTTAGATAAACTGGCGTAGTTGTTAACTCGGTGGGAAGTCCTTTGTGATTTTAAATGAATAGAATTTGAATTAGTCGGTCAGTCTTCGAATATCAACTTGTTTTGATCAAAATGATGAAGCTAGCTAGCTATGTAGGCATGATGCGATCTGCCAAGACCAAGGAAACTAAGGTTTCAAAGGATTTAGGACTAAATACCAATGGTAGGAATTGTAGTGACAATCTGCCCAAGCTTCAATTTGTACAGTATGGTTGTTTTTCCTGAACCGTTAAGTCCCACCATAAGAATCTTGACTCTACTCTTTGGAAGGAACCTCTTTGCAAGTCTCGACATCGTCGCGCCCATGTCAAAATAAACCTGTTGCTGGTGGAGGAAGGCAAAGTGAAAACAGAATTGGATGTGGGGAGAGAAACCAATGGAGGATTGATAGGTTGGAGAACAGGGAGGTGAATTTATCTGCTAGAAAAAAAGGAGTTTTGGAGGTGCAGAGAATATGGTTCTTGTTTCTTCTTTAGCTGTTAAGTAGGGAAGAACTGGGGCAAGCTTTGATGATGCTCTGAAGAATAAATTCTTGCTGTTGTTTCCTTAATATGAAGGTAAACCCAAATTAAGATGTTCGAAAGAGTTGGATGGAAAATAAAGTAACTTGAAGAAGGCTCATCATCAACTTTATTCATGTGTCATATTCCAATGTCCCCTGAAACAAGCAAGGCTCCTGATAAATGGAGCCCATGTGCGACCGTGTTAGAATCTTTGTATCCTTTCCAGAATCTAAGACTACAGAAATGTGTACGGTATCAGCTAGACGCATTTATCTGCACCACATCTTGAGCATAAGTTCAACTCAAGCTCTATGAACTTTGAAACCTCAAAGTTTACATTAGTTACAAAAGTTTCATTTTTGACAAAGTCGCAAATGCAACCATCCACATGACGCCAATAAATTAATCGTGGTTAGAAATTTGTTACTAAAAGTGTGAATTTTGGAAACCTCTATCCTAAAAAATGAAACTACTTATTAGATCAGATTCTGAGAACTAGTCCCAAAAATTACGTAAGCATACACCAGGCAAAAAAAAATACATGTTGCAAAACAAGGCTTCACTTGGACCAGAATCTGTAGAAGTTTTATACAACCAAGGAAGTGGGACAGCAAGATTGAGATTGCAGATTACAAACAACAAAGATGTTAAGGCTATATGGATGTTCCGGGTTTGAGCTTTTCAAACACGGTGAAGAGGCCTCGAGCTTGGTTGGTTAGTTCTTAGAAGCCGACTGGAAGATGAACACGGCTGTCAAGACTCCCACCAATCCGGTTACCGCCAAAGCCACCACGGGCAATGGGGATGTTAGTCCGAAATTCTGCAGAAGTAGAACGAAGGAGTAAGGTATTGATAAGAATTTGCTGTCAAAGTGACCACATACTTGCAGGTTGTACAATTGATGGATTGGTGGGATATATGATATATGCAAAGAAAACAGGGCTTGAAGCAGAGGAAGCCGCCCTATCACGAGAAAGCAACGAAATGCGAGAATGGTAATCAAATAGTGAGAAGTAAACAATCAATGAAACCCTCTCAGGGGAGGAGAATTCTCTGAGTTACAGTTGATTGCAGACCTTTGTCATAATACAGATGATTTCTAGGTCGAACACGAAGGAAAATATTTGTGCTGTACCTCTAGAAGTCCCTTGCCCGTGGCGATTTCAACACTAATGGCCGCGGCAAAGCCAACCATCGCAAGCCGCCCTAGCCAGACATCCACAGTGCTTCCTCCTTGCGTACTTTGCTCACATTTCGCAATAAGCGATCTTGCTCTGGTGACAGGTTTCATCGGACTGGGATTTTTCGAAATGGTCACTGCCAATACAACGAGTTAAGTTGGCAGCAAGTAAGCATTGTTGTGAGAATGCAAGAGAAAGTAAAGGAACATTGCTACAGGCAATCTGGACCACACAAAAATAACCGGGACCAGCGATGAAACACCATTAATGGCTTAACTCACTAAACCAATTAGCTTAAGAGAATCCCAAACTCTGTCCTTTCCGAAGTGCAGATCACAACTCAGCAACTACAACTAGTCCAATGCCTCATCAAATGCAGCTCAAAATGATACTTCCTATCAGATGCTATGTTAGGAAACCCAAAACGCTTATTGGGCCGAACTTTGCCTGAACTTGATTTTCGCTCTCGGTCAACCCGCACCATGATACCATGTTACAACTTAGAATTTCCGTATTCAACTTAAAACTAGAACGCTATGTGTTAACGGACGTTATACACTCATAAATTAGGCCCGACAATGCACCACAATCGATGTGTCATTCTTAACAGTCCAGAGACAAACTCAGCAGTCAGCACCATATATATATATATATATATATATATATATATATATATATATATATATATCCAATAAAATGCTAAAACAAACTTACAAAGTGGAGAGCCACCAAGAAAGGTGGACCCTAAACTCGAACTGGGTAACCGAGAAACAGAATGAATTCTTCTCCCTGAGCCAACATAGCAACCACCTGCAACCCAAAACAACCACCTTAAACTTAGCACACAGATGTTGCTCTCTAAAATAAACAAGAACCAACCAACGAGAGTCGACTCCGAGGATCTACGAATAGAAAAGACGTCATTGAAAGTCACCCTTGAATATAGTACTACAGTGATCGACTCTTAATACGAGAAACTAGAACAAGAGCATGAAGAGCTCGGGGAAAAGCATTGGACTTGAAATAACCTTGGAGGGAGATGGAGAGGGAAGCTGAGACTTGGGAAACTGCCATGGAAAAAAGGTATAGTAAGCAAAAAGGAGTAGAAAGAGAGAGAGAGATAGAGAGGTGTCTGTGGCTTAAACTGGAAATTGGAATGAATCTGTTTTATCCCTTCAGTTTCCAATGTGTGTTTTGGAACCTGACCCTTACATGCCGACACGTGTCAACTATGTAATGGAAAAAGATTTTACTTTTTCTTAAAATGCATTTTTTTTAAATCACCTGAAAGTTGGAATCGGATACCAAATGATTAACTTGGTGGCTTCGAGTCTATTAGTTATCCGTATTCAACACCAATTTAGATTCTTTTAGAAATCAGTGATTTATTAATATCATAGCTAAATAACATATGCGGTCAACAATATTTCATCTAATATTACGAATTATTGGTTTCAAATCTTCGTCATTCCATGCATGTCAAAATATTTTTTTGTAAAATTTTTGGGAAAAATTCATTTTGTGGTTTGAGTATTTTTTATTTGGCTATCATGTGGCTTAAAATGATTCAAACTAGTACATGAGGTAAGACGTTTGAACACTTTGGTGACACAGAAGCCTCTCTTGTGCTACTCGGCCAACTAGCGTGTCACGTCAATCCCAGTCACGCTATTCGACGACCTCGACTTCAAACTCACATGCCCGACTTTCCCGAACAGTTCGATAATAGGCACTGGAGCGCAAGGTGGCACTGGGAACTAACGGCATTGGGAAGTCTCAGTCGGTGTTAGTAGGGCTGATCAGATTGGGTGAAGCTGGCGACGCGTCAGCTCTGGGGGTCGTTTTGCTATTGATGGCACTCTGAGTTTATGTTCCAAAAATCCTAATCACGTTGTACCTTTTTCAGTACTACATCGAGGAGAATGAAAACCAACTAGGATGAACAAAGCTTTACTATCACCTGGTGTAGCATAGTGGAAACGAAAAAAATAAGGGGCAGATTTGAAATGTAGGCAAATTTGGTCTCCATCAAATCTCGATTTTTAGCAATATTGAAAATTTAGTGGAAAAATTCAATTTAGTACTTAGTTAAAATTTTGAAATGCAACATTAACAACCACGTTGGTATGCCAGATTATCAGGCAGTAGTAGAAAAAAAATTATCCGTATCAGTAACGTGTCAAAATGTCAAACATCAAACACTAATTTCATACGTTTTAAAATACCCAAGTCAAAAACTCCCAAACCATGAACTTTTTCCAAAATTTATAAAATTCAAATTCAAGATGTTCTTGTTTAGATCTTCCTTAATCTACACCTAAAAGTTGAAGTAAAGTAATCCAATAAATTATACTTCGTCTTTTGTAACTCACTCACTTATCATAATAAAGAACTCCTATAACTCGATTAGGATTATGCTTAATTTCAACTATGTCCAGCAAAACACATTAATTCTAAATATTTTACCGATTCAAAAAATGAAATAATCAGTTTTTTTCAAGTGGAAAATTATCGGATCTCTGATTATATATATATAAATGACTACCGCCACACCAATATATCTTCCCTGGCAATAGCAAAACTCAATTATATTCTATCCTCCAGCCTCTTGCCATCAAACTGCAAGTGGCAAGAACACACAATCCATGGTTATTCACTAACACAAGCAATTTTCCCTCATAAAAAATTCTTCCCCTTCCTTGATCTCCACCCAATTAGAAAGCAACTTCCTTTCTTGTGAAATCTTGAAGCTCCTCCAATGGCTTCCCTCTCAATAAGCACACCCCACCTGAGACCAGTGAGCCAATTCAGGATAAACTCACCCCACTCCTCATGGCTGCTTGGTAATCCCCATGTGGGTCCCTCTTGTTGTAGAGTGAAAAGCACGAGGCTGCTTGGTGATGGCTTTCTTGTGAGAGCTGAAGATAAGGCCAGAGGCTCATCTCCATCGTCCTCTTCCCAGCCTAATAGTGACAAGAAGCTTCAGGTATCTTGTCTGTGCTTATTGGTATTGGATAAAGTTTGGATCTTTGGAGCACCCATTTGGTTGTTTTGGTTGTTGGTGAACTGGGTCTTGAGATGTTGGGAAGTTGTGTCATATTTGGTCTTAATTGGCACCCACTGTGTTGGAAGTTTGTAGCTTTTTAGATGTCTACATTGAGGTAGAGTGTTGAACTCCGTGATACCGGTCCGAAGTTTCCAATAATTGAGGATCCTCTTGGCTAGTGTGTAAGAAATGCCCATTTTGTAATGTGTATGACTCGCCAGATGGTTTTCTGATTGCTGCATGTAGGTTTATTTTAGAGTGGCTGGTGCCAGAGTCGCCTATCCCCTTGTTTCGACCTGCTTGTTCGTTATCAATTCAGCGCTGAATTGCTGATAGGACTTAAATTTACTGCTCTTTGATTTTGGATCACACTTTGTTTTGACGTTTAGCGTCTAAGCAGGAGTTGACACAAGATTCTAGAACTTGCGACCCTCTATGTTCGGTTGACGAGACTAGCTCAGAAGATTTCGCCACGACGTATCAGCCAAAGACCGATTTTGTGAAAGCTCTTGCAATATTTGCAGCCGCAGGTACAGGAGCAATAGCAATCAACCATTCATGGGTTGCAGCTAATCAGGTTTACCTCTTTCATTTGCTAAGATTGCCTGATATAATTGTAATCAAATGTATATTGAGCAATATCATATTGGCAGTAAGTGAGAAGAGAAACTGATTTGTTTAAGTATATCCAACACAGGATGCTGCTATGGCTATTCTGTTTGTATTAGGATACGCAGGGATTATTTTTGAAGAATCACTTGCCTTTAATAAAAGTGGTGTAGGATTGTTGATGGCCGTTAGCTTGTGGGTGATACGAAGCATTGGGGTGAGATTTCGCAATCCATCGTTCCTGTTAAATATTCATGACATGTATGCTTCATTTCTTGATGTATTTGTTCATTAAGTTGTAGTTACCTGTAGAAGAACTGTTTCAGTTGCAGCATTTTTTTTTTGGTGATAGTCCCTAATAGATTTGTGTTTCTTGATCAGGCTCCTTCTACTGAAATAGCTGTATCAGAGCTCCAACATGCTTCTGCGGAAGTCAGTGAGATTGTATTCTTCTTGCTTGGTGCAATGACCATTGTAGAGATAGTTGATGCTCATCAAGGATTTAAGCTTGTAACTGACAATATTACGACTCGAAAACCAAGGACTCTGCTTTGGGTGGTAAGTACTCTGTATGATTTAACTCTTGCACAAAAGGTCTAATGTTCTCTTTTCCTCTATCACGTGATTTAGTTTTCACCACAGCCATCTGTAGTGCTCCTCACAGTTAACTACTAAGTGATTCTTACTCTTGCTTCTTTGATGAAATTGCCAATGGAAATCATGGGAGCTTTTAAAGGATAATTATCTAGCGATACATCCTGAACTCGAGATGACTGCCGGACCTGTGTAATTTACTATAATAAGCTTAGTCTTGCATGTATTGAAGCGGGGGCAAGACCTGAATGTGAAGCTTGCTTTTCTCTTTTGCCTTGGTTTCCACTGACCATTGTCTATAGTGCATATTATACTGTAATAATGGTATGTTCTTCGAATATACGACATCTTCTCTACAATAGATAGCCACGAGGACCTGTTCTATTTAATAAAAATCATGTTTCATGTGTTAAGAACTGCATCCCAACTCTTTGTTGATCGAGAACAAGATTTACGAGCTAGAATTATATTTCCTTTGTGGGAGAATGGCTGATATCTGAAGTAATTGTTAGATTATTCTCCAGCTTTAGATGATTGTATGATGCAAAATGCTTATGCCATGGTACTTTAACGTCAATTAACATACTTGACCAGTGATTCTGTTGGATACGCAGATCGGCTTTGTCACATTTTTCCTTAGTTCAATTCTCGACAACCTGACATCAACAATTGTCATGGTTTCTCTTTTGAGGAAGCTAGTACCGGCATCAGAATATCGCAAGTACGTGGCACACCAAGAAACAATTCCTTTTCTTCTGTTGTTCTGAAGCTTCCTGAAAAATATTTGTGTCATCTATTGGCTTGGAGATTAAAACTGGCGCTGCAGTTTCTCAATATGTAAAATATGCGTTGGAGCATTCTTATTTTTCTCCATCTTGCTCTTGTTTTAACCGTAGTGGATTGACTTCTCCATCCTTATGCATAGGCTTTTAGGGGCAGTTGTCGTGATTGCAGCAAATGCTGGTGGTGCATGGACTCCAATCGGCGATGTAACAACTACCATGCTTTGGATTCACGGCCAAATTTCCACATTGCCAACAATGAAGGTGGTTGCAACATTTTGAGAAAAATGATCACAAAATCCCTGAATACAATTGAAATTTGTTGGACCAAGTTTACCTCTTTTTGTGATTGTGAAAATTGGCTATTCCACCTGTTTACTGAACTTGCAAGGCCATGTTCGGATTCACGGCCAAATTTCCACATTGCCAACAATGAAGGCGGTTGCAACATTTTGAGAAAAATGATCACACAATCCCTCAATACAATTGAAATTTGTTGGAACAAGTTTACCTCTTTTTGTGATTGTGAAAATTGGCTATTCCACCTGCTTACTGAACTTGCAAGGCCATGTTTCATGCAGTAGATACGCATCCATAAGCATACTTAGTTGCTTGTTTACAGTTTCTCACCCTACAACAGTATCTCTTATGCTTTAGATCCTTGCTGGATGATTATAGTATCCGTAAAACTTGTACTTGAAAATTTTGTAACTCCTCACTGACACCGGTCAGAAATGTTCTCTTGTGTTTTCTTGTGGTTACAGGGCTTGATCATACCTTCTGCCATTTCTTTAGCTGTACCTCTTGCACTACTGTCACTGACTAGGTACCGTTTGTAATTTCCAACAGCAGCCAATGTTTGTTTAGCTTCACAATAATGGTAGAAATGACGCCTATTATTTTTCTCAGTGAAGTAAATGGCAAGGGTCCAGACCCTGCAGATGTCTTGGCAACAGAACAGATGGCTCCTAGAGGACAGCTTGTGTTCGGAGTCGGTATCGGGGCTTTAATTTTTGTTCCAGTCTTCAAGGCCCTAACGGGGTTACCACCTTACATGGGCATGCTTCTTGGGCTCGGAGTTCTTTGGATTCTCACAGATGCTATTCATTATGGCGAATCAGAAAGACAGAGGTTGAAAGTACCACAGGCTTTATCGCGGATAGACACACAAGGAGCACTCTTCTTCTTAGGAATTCTTTTGTCTGTCAGTAGGTATGTACCCCATTTCTCATGCTTCATGTTCATTGCATTTACTTTCTCTTCGGTTTCGAGATCAGCAAATATAGTTAGTACATCTCGTTCCAGTGGAACTGTCTAAAGCCGTTAGACAAGTGCTATGATAGGAGGGTGTGTTGCTACTGCTATTAGATATGGTCATTTTGTTATTTTTTTTAAACAAACTTGAACCTTTCTGTAGTTTGGAGGCAGCTGGGCTTCTCCGGGAGTTGGCTAATTATCTCGATGCTCATATCCCAAATATCGAGTTGATTGCAAGTTCAATAGGCGTCGTATCAGCAATTATAGACAATGTGCCACTGGTTGCTGCAACAATGGGAATGTACGACCTCACCTCGTTTCCTCAGGATTCCGAGTTCTGGCAGTTAGTTGCATATTGTGCTGGCACCGGTGGTTCAATGCTCGTCATCGGTTCGGCAGCTGGAGTTGCCTTCATGGGAATGGAAAAAGTGGATTTCTTTTGGTATTTCCGGAAGGTATAAACACGCATCCAAATTATGAAGAATTACCAACGTACTTCTGTTTTAATTTTTAATCTCCTCCTTTTCAGGTTAGCGGTTTCGCATTTGCTGGTTATGCAGCTGGTATTGCTGCCTACTTAGCAATCCATAACCTTAACATCTCCTTGCCAACCACTGTAGCCGAAATCCCTTTCGTTTCTGGATCGTAAAGACAGCTTATCGGGCTTGAGACATCTTGTTGGCTTCAAAAAGAGATGTTGCATTCCAGATTCTGCCAAGGATCATGACCACATCAGGAAAGGCGCGTTTACTTGCAGATGGTTATGTCCAGAAACACTAAAATTGCATCCAGGGCATTAGGGTCGTTCTTATACCGACTGAATTAGTTGCATTCACATGCTTTTTTCGGATTCGGAGATTTCCGGCCAGAAGCTCTCTTGTTGAGAATGACTAACCCTATGATCATCACACAAAATGCTGCTTCATTCTACCAGATATAGTCATAAATTTTGTGAATCTAAGCATCTGAAAAACGTCTGCCATCTCCAGTACATGTTGAAGAAATAAAGAGCAAAACTGGTCGCTGTTCGTTACGATATTGTCATTGCTTCTTCTTCGGGAAAAGGAGTTGACGATCCATATGCCTTCTACTTCTACGCGGCATTCCCCCGACAGGCTTTCAACTATTGTGGAAAATTCTGCACAGCTTTATTGTAGCAGCTGAACGGAACAAGAACAGCATCTGAATGCTGAATCAAGCAAAAGAAAATCTTAAATCTCAAAGCTTGATTATTCTTTCCCCTATCCAAATCTAAAGACAGCACACAGATCAAAATCGGCAACTACAAAGTGCCCATATGAAAATATCTAGTGATGTTGTTACAGAGATGAGAACAATATCTTGCAACCAGTGAGCCTCACTACAACTTCAGGAAAACAAACTCCTGAATGGCTGGAACGTCCCCGATCCTTTTCAAGCTCTCTCTGCTCGGCTCGTCGTCGACTCCAATCGCCATGACAGCTTGCTTCCGTGGAGCGATTCTTCCGACACTCATGAAACTGACATTCACGTTCTCCTGACCCAATATGCTTCCCACCTTGCCAATCATACCCGGCTGGTCGACTTGTCTGCAGAGGATGATGCTACCTTCTAAGCTCACATCCACCTCAAAAGATCCAACCTTTGTTAGATGGGGAACACCATCTTTAACCCGTCCTTCAACCTTGATCTCTCCGCTATCTGACATGGCACTCGCGAATTTTGATTCTACATTGGCAATTTGCACCTGGATGGACTCAATAGGACTCTCAGGTGAGCCGTCGAGAAGTACACGTTCCTCCGTAATCCTTATTCCCCTCTGTTTAGCAGTGAAGTCTGCATTCACCAAGTTTACGAAGACACTAGAAATCGGCTCAATTATACCCTTGGTGATCATGGCACGGAGCACCCGAGTGTCAAGGTCATCAGGAGCTCTAGAAGAAGCATAGCTGACTTTAACAGTTTTCACGCCACTTCCGCCTGTTACTAGTTGAACAGCTAGTCTTCCAAGTTTCTCAGCAAGAATTACATATGGTTTGAGCTCCGTTAGGACCTGCAATGCATAGGGATATTACAAGTCCATTCCATAATTGTGCCTGAAATGATTACAGACTAAAGAAAGCAATGAGACAAATTATCCAATTACTACCTCAGCAGGAACCATTGGTGCATTCACGGCAGTAGAAGCGAGCTCGCCCTTCAAAGCTCCCACGACAGCTTCAGCTATTTCAATGGCAACCCCTTCCTACAAATAGAAAGCACAAATTTTAAATGTCTAGTGATATGAAATACATGCTATTCTCTTCTTAGTTAGAAATTAGAATAAAGAATCATGTACATACTTGAGCTTCCACAGTGCTGGCACCAAGATGTGGAGTGACGGTGACATTCTCATGAAGCACCAACTTGCTATCTTTTGCTGGGGGCTCCTCTGTGAAGACATCAAGTGCTGCCTGAGCAACAATCCCAGCATCAAGCGCCCTAACTAGAGCCTCTTCGTCAATCACGCCTCCTCGGGCAACATTGACTATTCGCACTCCTTTCTTCATCTTGGCAAAAGTTTCGTCGTTGAGCATCTTGGATGTTGCAGCCGTGAGTGGCATATGCAAAGAGATGAAATCCGCCTTTGCAATAGCTTCCTCAAAACTTACTAGTTCGACACCTATAGCACGGGCACGATCTGCTGGTGCATATGGATCATGTGCTATCACATGCATCCCAAGCCCCTTGGCACGCCTGGCAACTTCAGTTCCAACCTTCCCAAAACCCATGACAACAAGTGTTTTGCCAACAAGGGAAACACCAACATATTTGTTCCTCTTCCAGTTTCCTACACAAAGAAAGGGAATGAACAAAATATGCCTCCTTCGTCAAGAAATCCGCGATACCCACAAATATATAAGCCCAAAGATCAAACAAAGGCACGAGGAGACACACCTATATGGCAACCAGATATAGCAAGCTAAAGTTTCAAAAATTGTCACCTTAACCCGAAAGTTTCCATTTGTACAAGATTAAACTAAAACCGCAACATTAACACGAAAATGCAGATCTACACATGGAAATTTAACATAAAGATCACTAAAGCATCTTCCTTTTGTAAACTAAACACATCACAGATTAATTCGGCTTTTCGATACCCGGCCGGAAAGCTAAAGCACCAAAAAAACTGCAACATTAACACGTAAGGCAACCAAAACATGCAGATCTACCCAATACCAAAAAGCAAGCAACGTGTTCGACGAAATTCCCCAAAGCAAACAAAATGAGAAAACATTACAAAAGCTCACCAGCCTTAACGGAGGCGTCGGCCTGGGCGATATTCCGGGCCATGGCAGCGAGGAGCGCGATCCCGTGCTCGGCGGCAGCCACAGTGTTGGCGGTGGGCGCGTTAACAACAAGGCACCCGTGCTCGGTGGCAGCGGCCAGATCCACATTGTCGATCCCAACACCAGCCCGGCCGACGACCTTGAGGCGGCCGGCGGAGGACTCGAACACCTCGCGGGAGACCTTGGTGGCGCTCCGGACGATGAGCGCGTCACAGAGGGAGATCTTCGTGTTGAGCTCCTCGGGCGAGAGGTTGTAGGAGCAATCCACGTTGGCGAACTGCTTCAACAGCGCCAGCCCCGCGTCCCCGAGCTTCTCGGCGACGAGGACGGTCGGCTTCGCGTTGTCCATGGAGGAGGACGTGCAGAGGACGACCATGCGCAGGCCTCCGCGGGTCGGAAGGGAGAAAGATGGGAGTCTGCGGTGGAGGAAGGCGGACGACAGGGTGGACGCGCGGGCGAACGGTCGTCCGGTGGAGCGAAGGTTGGTAGTGGTGGTGGCCATTTCGGTCGTTTCTGAGATGTGTTGCGGTTTGCCTTTATTTTGGGTGGGAGAGGTATTTATATTTGGAAGGTGGAGGTGGGGTTGGTGAGGGTTTTGGGCGCGTGGGAGTTGGGACAGTGGGGAGTGAGCGTCGGGGTTGGAGAGGAGAGGAGAGGATGATGATTGGGTGAGAGGGAAAAGGGTGGTCGCTGGCTGCGCGGGGAAGGTGGGTATTGGAAAATTCTACGATGGTATTTGTACTTCCATGAGAATGACTCAATATACTTAATTAGTAAGGTTCTTAAAAATAATTTGGAGAGTGATCCACTTTGGTTGGACCAAAACTTTTTGGGAAAAGTTCACTTTAGTACCCTGTAGTATTGACCAAAATTACTTTAGTACCTTGTGGTAAAAAATCGATCAATCGAATTATACTTATTCCAATTAACATCAAAAAGGGCCTCGGGCAGCTGCCCGGAGCTGCCCGAACCTACCCGAACCCTGCCCGGGCTACGTGGCCAGCCACGTCACCAATTTTTGATGACGTGGCGCCACGTGGAGAGGAGGAGGCGGGGAGGAGGAGGAGGCGGGGAGGATGAGGCGGGGAGGAGGCGGGGAGGAGGAGGAGGACGCGGGGAGGAGGCGGCGGGGAGGAGGAGGAGGACGCGGGGAGGAGGCGGGGAGGAGGAGGAGGACGCGGGGAGGAGGAGGTGGAGGAGGAGGAGGAGGAGGAGGGAAGGAGATGGATTCCGGGATTTCGGGTCCTCCGCGTCCTCCTCTCTGCGTCCTCCTCCTCCTCCCCGCGTCCTCCTCCTCCTCCCCGCGTCCTCCTCCTCCTCCTCCCCGCATTCCCTCCTCCTCCTCCCCGTGTTCCCTCCTCCTTCCCCCCTCCTCCTCCTCCTCCTCCTCCTCCTCCCCGCCTCCTCCTCCTCCTCTCCACGTGGCGCCACGTCATCGAAAATTGGTGACGTGGCTGGCCACGTAGCCCGGGCAGGGTTCGGGTAGGTTCGGGCAGCTCCGGGCAGCTGCCCGAGGCCCTTTTTGATGTTAATTGGAATAAGTATGACTCGATTGATCGATTTTTTACCACAGGGTTCTAAAATGATTTTGGTCAATACCACAGGGTACTAAAGTAGACTTTTCCCAAACTTTTTTATCCATATATTAAAAAAAGCACTCATCTTGAGGAGAGGTGCCTTCGAAAGAGACAAAACATGAGAAGTTTCCAAAGCTGCAACTTTTTTCCCATCGGTAAATTATATCCTATGATGTTAGAGAGTTGACTTTTTCTCTTTTCCTAATAAAAAGGAGAGAAATTTTGATTTTTTTAATAAAAAAGAGAGAAATTTTGATTTTCGAGATAGCTAGATGGGAAATTTTTTCATTTTTTGGTTCAACCTTATGAACCAGATTATTCTGGATTATTTTTCTGAACAAACCGCAGTCTAACTGAATTTTGGGCAATTTTTATGTCCTAAACTGGTACATCCTGATTCATGGTCCGACCAATCGGACCACATTTTAAAAATCTTGTTACTTAGTAATATTTTAAGATTAAAGATATTTAGGTTCTTGAGTTATCAAAAATAGATATTTAAGATTTTGTGTTATAAAAATACCTATAAAGTATTTTTTTTAATGAGGGATTGTTTGGACTATTCAATGAAATTTTTTTTGTGTTTTGATTAATTCATGGTATTAAAATAATTCATGGTATTAACTCGACATGGTTATCTTTTTCTTTTTAAGTCATTGAAAAAAACGGATGGCACTAAGGTACAAATATTATTGATTGATATGGAAAATCGTATGAATTACTCGTAGTAGGAGAGCTACTTGGCTTTTCTAAAATTTTATTTAAGCTTAAGAAGTTATATTTTCTTTCTTGTTTTTAAATTTTTTTTAACGAACCAAAACACAAAAAACTCATCCGAACTGAAATATCATCTTCAAATTATAAATTAAAATGTACTACCTCTACAAAAATCATAAAAATGTATTGGCAATTAATGACTGACCTTCACATTTGATACCAAGATATATTAAAAAATATTTAAGTGATTTCACTATTTACAATTTAAAAAAATGTACGAGAAAGATTGTGGTTCCCATTGCAACAAAAAGTAAACTATATTGACACCCTTTTTTGTCTATAAATTATTTTTGAAGTCACTACACAGAAAAAAGCTACAAATTTTTGTTTTGCGTAACACAAATTTATTATTTATTATAAATTCGACATATTTTAACTTTTTTTGTCACAACAATAGATAAATTTGTCATTTTATGCTATATTGATGATATCTTTTGTCAAGAATTTGGTTAAAATAAGTTCATTTTAATAAGTACATTATGGAAAAAAATAACACTGTTTAAATAATTGCAATTTTTGTGACAAATTAGTGACAAATAAGTTTATCGCAAATTAGTAAAATATACGTCATCATAAACTACTTATTTGTTATGAAATCTCATATCCATGATCAGATTCCTAGTGGGCTTATTAGGGGCTTGAAGCCCGAGACATTCGTGGGTCAAACTTTAATCCATGTTCCAGCCCGAGACATTTAGAGGATCGATGGCCACCTAGTGGACCAATTTACTTGAGTTTTGGTGTTACTGATTTCCAATCGAATTATATAATAAATGGAGATAAAATCCTACCAAATTTTATGTTTACTTGCATTACCAAGATTTGAAAATTGAATACCTGTAATTGTGTATAGCACAATATTTTACGAGTTGATTTAAATGGTATCGAAAATTCAGATTCCAAATTTTATGTGTTATCGACTTTCAACATATCTCGAGTTTCGAACTTGAACCATTTAGAACACAAAATTTTAAATATTTATTGAAAAAATTTTATTCTATTTAAATATTATACTCAGCTCGTACTTAAATAGTATACCGAGTAAAAATGTCAAAAAAAATCAGACTATGAACAACTCTACATGTGGATGGCTGAGAAGGCGCAACCTGTAGCTTTCTTTTACTTTTTTTTTGGTGGAAGCTTTCTTTTACTTTGCCCCATTTCGGGAAGATCTTTTGCACCAGCAAGATCTTTCCCTGTAATATCAATTCTGGAAAATGATTTGTGACCCATTTCGTCACTGTTCGTATAATATCATATCTTGAAAATTCAGAATTTACCCTATGGTCCTGTATTGTATATTCTGTGTTCGAAGATATTTTTGTACATTTATCATACCTCTATTATTGTCTGATTGTCTCCCAAGGTAAAAACCCGATAGTCCTCTGCTTCACAATTAAAGACAAATTATTGGAGCTGTTCACTGCTCAACAAGACTAGCCCAATCCAATTATTCCGAAGAGAGAACAAATATATCAAATGTCAAAGTACATGTAGTCTAACTGTAGAGGACATATAGTCTTGTAAATATTTAAAAAGTTTAGGACTTGAACTCTGATAATGTCTAATTGGTCAAATAAAAAAATTCTATTATTTCACTTAAAAAATTGAACTGAATCAAATTTAAATTATTCTATAAAATAAATCTCCGAAGATGTTTTTAAGAAAACTTTAACAAATAGGATTATTTACAGCGACGTGACTCTTGCTCTCTTATCAAACTTTAAGTCAAAAAAAGGATAAAAAAGTGACAACAATCTTTGGACCAACAATTCCCACTTTTATGGGACCCAAACACATGACTAGTTTGACTAATAATAGGAAGGCAACTTCTCTATCACTAGAAGAACTTCTTTCATAGAAGGCCTTTTGTGAGGATAGAAGGAAGCACAGCTAAACCCTAACTTAAAACATGCCAAGATGGCATCCTCTTTGGCCTCCACGTCGGCCCTGACTGCCAGGTCGACGAGCCTCAAAACTTTGTGTTTGTCCTCCGTAACGGATCCAGTGGTCCACTGGCCTAATTCGTGCTCGGTGAACACCCTTCCGCTAAGAAGCTCTAACAAAATAACACCAAATGAGTATACATCCCACTTCGAATTCGGTTTAATGTTCTTCAAGGACTCGGGTGCCTGATATGGCAATGAGCTAGCCGAGGAGGTGCTCGGGGCTGCGTAAGGGCTCGTAGTGATCGGTTGATCACCCGCAGCCAGGTTCGACCGCTGGCTACCGAATATGCGGCCCGAGCTACTTGCTTTGTTGCCAAAGAGAAGCCGGTCCATACCAAAATCGGAGATGACCGGCTCCATGTCGGATGTTAACAAAATGTTGCTCGGTTTGATGTTGCCATGGGCATGTTTCTTGTCATGGATGAAAGCTAGCCCCCTAGCCAATCCCCTGGCTATCTTGAACCGGACTTCAAGTGGTAGATGAAATGGTGATGACCCTGGTTTTCCTGAATTTTTTGCAGTTACCCACAAATATTTAGGGTATACCAACAAAGAAACTAGTGGTAAAATATTGTAGTAAAATGTAACTTATATTTGCAAAATCAGTATACAATATCTAATTTTCTAAAAAAATCGTTTAGACCAATTTTGCATCGATGAACAACTTAAGTAACTTTATATTGTGCCATATTTCATGGATTTTCTTATATTTTTCTTTAATTTTCCTACACGATGCACCGATAATTTAGGTATGTGTTACAAATATCTAAACCTTCTCGTGAATTTGAATCAATTTAGACCCATGAGCAGTATTAGCACAAAATCCGAGTACCTTTAGCTCCTAATTTATGCGTGATCACGTGCACAATTAATCTAATTAATAGTGTAGCGAATTGACAATGTTGGATCTTTATTCAATGATAACAAGATGGCAAGACACAAACATTAAAATTATCAGAAAGACAAAAAGCTAATGAGAAAGGTAACATAATAAAGACAAGCCACCAGTTCACAAACTAGCTAAGCAAATGTCACCTGACCAAATGCGGGCATAGGTACATTTTTTAACCTAGCATTGAATTATCGGTCAAAATTTCATGAATGAAAAAACACATTTAATATTAAATATGGTTTGACAATGTTCAATTAACAGATTTATAAAAAAAATGCAACTTTAACTAACGAGAGTTAGTTCAATCGATAAAAAACTTGAATTCTCTTATAAAAATATTGGATTCAAATTTTCTGAATAAAAAATATAATAAAAAATTAATCTCTAAATAGGGTAGGTGTTGGATTAGAGGTTTATCATTAAAAAGTACATTATTGGAAAATAAAAGACAGTGTTTGGTAGCGGTTTTTCTACGATTGTGACTCTAGATTTTGGAACATTATGCGTTTCCCCTTGGTTTTTTTATTCATTTCCACTATTGTATTTCTGTACCTTGTATAAAGAAACATCTAGCTTTACTAATAATTAAATAGTCTTAGATTATGTATTTTTTACACTACCTGTTATGCGAATACTATCGAACAAATTAATCTGATTTTGAGACAAGTAAAACTTTTGAAATCGTCCAATCTTTCCCAAACAAATATTAGATTGTAAATAGATTATAATTTTACACCACGAAAATTCTGGACCTTGACTTGTTAAAGTGGCATGCAGATCTCGATGCATAAACTTTATTCCTTAACGAGGTATATAATTTTATAATATATACTCTAAACATAATGTTTCTGGTCACCTTCTCAATTATGCAGTTTAATTACAGAATATTTTTCATAGGGTTCCTACATGTTTAACTAGCTTGGTCCCATATAGAGTATGGTATTTTCAACTCTAGGATGTATGCCAAACACCTACCCGAAGACCTTTTTTAGTTTTTAGGTCCATTTTAGTGGGTAATTACTAAATATTTAATTAAATTGAAAATAAATTTTCATAAAAATTATAAAATTTTACATGAATTGTATATGAAAATATGTATATTAAACATGTTCTAAAATATGAAAACTCTGTAAAAAAATAAGGACAATTTATTGAATAGTAGATTTTGTGAAAGCAAAAAATATATAAATGTTAGAGGCATCTTTGAAAACCTTGCAAAAGTGCAAAGTATTTTTGCAATTGATGAGGACAGAGTGCTCCCAAGTTGAGTTTGGTTTAGAGATGATAGATTGATTCTCTACTAATTAAGTACATTTTCAATATTATTAGCTAAAGAACATTTTGAATTATTAGATTTATTAAAAGAATTGTTCTGTTGAGTTTGGACAGGAAATAAGTAAAACAGAAATATTTTCCTATTTTACTTATTTTCTTGCCAAACTCAACATGTTCTAATATAGACTCAGTAGTGAAGAGCCAAACGGTCCCCTATATACGGTCTAAAAGTGCTCGATTTTGAATATCAGAAATATACTCCGTGAGCACATACAAGAATAAGAAGCATGTGTTAGCTGGTACTTACTGTAACAGATGCTAGAGAGGCTGCCATTCGAGACATAATCACAGATTACGAGCTTCTCATCGTCACCCCAACAGAATCCAAGCACCTTAACCAAGTTCTGGTGCTTCAATTTGGCCAAATTCCGGACCTGGTTCTCGAAATCCTTGTCCCTCTCCACCCCACTGTCCCCTATCCTCCTCACCGCAAAAGCCCTCCCATCTTCCAGCACTGCCTTGTACACTATGCTCCCTCCGGTGCTCGACCCTAGTATGTAGGCCGATGCCTTAAGTAAGGTCTCGAGTTCGAGCTCCGTCTCTCCGTCCACCATCACCAGCTTCCCACTTCCCTTCTGCTGATGTTGATTTGCTTCCACCTGGAGGATTGATCACAATTTTTGGAATATTACACCACCAAAGATTCACTTTAAGATTGAAACTGAAAAATATTTTTCGTCTGACAAAAGTTCTTAATTATCACAATTAAGCAATTTTCTATAACGAAATAAATTGGGACAATTTAGTTAACAAAATATATTCAACTATTTGTTGCTGGAGAGCCTGAATGGAGAAGGCCAGGAAAATCCAATTTGTTTATTTTGGCAATAAATTGTGTGGACATCAAAATCAATAATCTTATCTACACCTTTCAGAATGTGTCGATTATATTCAATTATAGATTAGTCATTTTTATTGATACGTTCTAGATTAGTCTTTATCTGCAAATATTATGTTTCTTTAAAATTTTGATATTCTGAATCGAGCATTATAGGACCAGACTCTCCCGATGAGCATAGTCGTTATATTGATAGTTACCTGGAACTGGAAGTTCTTGGGTTGAACACCATTGGAGACATCCTCAAGCTGCTCATTGGTTTGGTCATCGCCATCCGAGCTTGTGGCCTCCGATATTTCTTCACATTTCATCGGTAGACAGGACCAAGTAATTGGCTTCCTCTGTTCTTTCTCAGGATTGGACACAATTGTCTCTGGTCCTTTTGGTTGCTTCTGCTCCTTCTTTGGTGGGTTTCCTTGGTAAGGACTAGTAACGATAATGGGATCCTCATTAGCCCTCTTCTTCGTGAGCCGATAGACGTAGAGAATCACAATCCCAAGGATGGCTAGACCTGCGAAATCCGCGACGACGATGGTGGCAATGGTGCTCGACTTGAGGCCTTTCTTTGATTCGCCTTGGATTGGCTGATCAGGGTCAGAGGAGTCTGATGGCTTGGGAATCACGGCAATGGCTGGAGGAATCGATGAGACATTTGGTGGGGTGGAGAGAGTTGAAGGGATTGAACATGGGTTCTTCAATGGCTTCCCGCATAGATCAATGTTGCCTCTAAAGGACTCGGTTTTCTGCTTCACCAAGGAAACGGATTCCGGGATCAATCCGCTCAGGTTGTTGAATGAGAGGTCAATGGTTGCATTGTCAGGAATTTTGGCTCCGAATTCTGGCGATATAGGACCCGAGAGCCTGTTGTATGACAAGTTCAAGTACCTTAGATTTCCGCCTCCGAGATCAACCGGTAGCGAGTTGTTCAGAAGATTGGAAGAAAGATCCAAGAACTCAAGTGAAGTGAACCCTCCTGGAACTGGTCCTGAGAAGTAATTAGACCTCAGAGAAACGACCAAGAGGTTACTCAGAGTGGCTAGACTCTCAGGTACCTTACCATCCAAGGCATTATCCGAGAGGTTCAAGGACTGCAAGCCCTTCATGGAGCCAATAGACTCGGGCAGCCCACCGGAGATTTCGTTCCGCGAGAGGGACAGAACTTGGAGCTCAGTGGAGTTGACAAAGATGGAAGCTGGGAGGGTCCCATTGAGGAGATTGTTGGACAGGTCAAGGTGTTTGAGGTGTTCAAGGTAGCCCAAGTCAGGAGGGATAGAGCCAAGTAGCTTGCTGTTTGGGAGGGCCAAGCTTGTGACCCTAAACATGTGTGGTGTACATGTAACCCCTCTCCATGAACATGGTGAAACATCCTCATTGTTCCAACTTTGGAGGACTGATAAAGGGTCACTGAGAATGGAGTTCTTGAAGGAGAGGAGAAGGACTCCATCTGTGTTTAACCCTAATGTGGTTGAAGCTAGAAGTAGGAGAAGAAACAGAGGAAATAGAGAGAGGCACTTGGTGGTGGTCATGGCTCCTTTTCTTTGGCCCGACAGTGCTCGAGTCTGGATACTAGAGGTTCGAGGACTAGATAGAGGTTGAGGAGAGGAGTTTACTTATTCATTGGGCCATTGGAGAAGATGGTGACCAACTGGAAGTTGAAGTTGTTTTGATGAGCAAAGAGGAGGATGGGCGGGCATAAAGAGAAAGTGAGCAGAGGAAGGTCAGAGGAGGAGCAGGAGTTATGGATTAGTAGTAGTCATTGAAGAAGATAAATAAATAGGGGAAGAGAAATGTTGAACCTGTGATTTTCTTTTTACGTCACCTAGATATTATTAAGTTGTCTAATTAAGGGTTCCAGCCAGTAGAATCGTTAAAAAATTGTGAAATTCTTCCGACAAACATTTAGGACTATTATTTTCTCAATGATTCGATTACTTAAGTTAGAATACACCTCTCTCACCAATGATATAATTACTTGTAATTTAATCCCTAAATGATTGCAAAAATTAGCACTTAGTTCTAACTTTTGAGCAGTTTTAAAGTGCTTTGTCCTTGTTGTTTCTTAAAGTTGATTCTCTAAGTATTTAACTCTTGTTTGAATTTTTTTTATAGAATTATTTAACTCTTGTTTGATAGTTACCAACATTTTATTCCTTGTCATAAACAAATGCAAGGAATAATGTGCAGGTCTCCTTCAACTTATGCTATTTGCATTTGTCCAACAGTTGTGAACACAGTTGGTAAGAGATATCGCTAATCCTTGATTACCATATTAACTTGAATTGGTTGAAGTAACAAATTTCTTAATTTAAATATTGTAAATAAAACAAGCATTACTATAAAAGCCACACATGAGATTTTATCGTGCCGTGCTCAAATTTAGATTAATTATTGTACGTGAATATGAAAGCAAATAGAATAAGGTCATTGACCCAAAAAAATTACCAACTATGATTTGATTATTACTAATGCATCATTAAAAATTGTTTTGAAAGAGATTAGTCTAAAACATAATTGCATTAAATTGAAGCAACAATAAGTAGTGACGTTAGTCAACTAATTCATGTAATTTAATTTAATTCTTTGAAACATAACATCATGTTTCAAAACAAAGTGGCGGAGAGTAATCTTGTTAGTCTTTGCTAGAAGACATCCAAACGAGTTGGAGATCATGATAATTTTTTTCACAAGGCAGGCTTTCAAGTCCACACCTTTTTATATTGAATATTTGACTTTGATGTCCCAAAATATTGTACAATTTTGGTTTTTTGTGGTGTCCAATTGCTGCTTATCTTGTATCTCAACTTATTTCTACTTCTTACCAATTTGTAAAAAGCCATCATTTATGGTTTCCACATCCTGCATATCTTCGGTGGAGTTCCCCCCGTATATATTTGTTTTTTATACCATCCGAAATTTGGAGTACTAATTGAACGGACTAATCTATATTCAAATTGGGTAGAATGTTTAAATATTAACAAAATTTTTGTAACGAATATTTAACTTTTTTTACTTTCTTAAATATTCCAACTCAAAATTTCTGATTATTCATATCTATTTATTTTTAACCTGTTGTAGCTCAATAGCTGCTCTCCCACTTCAAAAAAGGATAAAAAGACATGCACTCTGCTTGGTAAATTCGCTTACATATTGCTTTGTTGTCCTGGTTAATTACGAGCCAGTGAGGTCATTAAGTCGAATGCCAACTACTTGATGATAATAAATTCCCTTTTTGTTTAATTTTCAACGTTAATGGTTTTTTTTCCTTCAAATTCCCAAACCAATCGTTTGCCGCTAAAACTAGCACAAAAGAATTTAATAGAATTTTTTCTTTCATTTTTCTATAATTTATTATGCAAACTGTTATATCATGTTTATAATATGTGGGTTCGTGGCATTTTATTTTTTGGTAAATAGATCATTTTATTAATGCTAATATTTACAATATATACAGTACCGACCCGTGCAAGCACCCCTCGTACAAGTACTCCTTGTGTAAGCCGAGGGTTACAGTCACAACTCACAATCTCAGTAAAATTCTATAACGGTAAAATTTTGTGGGGAAAAATTATTACATAAAAAGAATATTTAGCGTTGAGTTCATGCTATTTTATCGAATAAGTAGCAAATCGAAATGACAGAATCTCACATAGTATCTCATATTATTTGGTTGAGAATGTTCATTCTAATGCGGTGTAAATTTAAACTAGACGGTTCATGTTAAAAATATTATTCTATAATATTTGAGAAAATGTCAAGTTTATGCAACGATCAAAGAGCTTCCGTGTTGAAAATTCGGACATTGAATCCAATGTGCATTTATACATCAAGCAAAAACACCATGATTGTAATCAAAAGAACATTTGATCAAACCTAATTAATCAGAACTTAAGATTAGCCACATTCGATAACGAGATTTATTTCATGGACCCTTCCTTCAACATAGAGCCAAACGATCTTTCATATCCTCAAAACCCAAAATGGCCCCTCTCCAAAGAACATCAATGACATGCAAAGACCAAAGGATTCGTGTATGGATAAGGGGAAACTAATTAACTCACACAAGATAGGACTAGAAATTGCAATTGCCTCCATGTGTGACCGAAATTTTATTAATCGAAAACGGTCAGACCTTATTTAAGTTGTGACTTCCTGAGATATTTTTGATTGAGCAGGATTAAAATGACTCGTAACCGACCATCTTTTGGCTAGGGATGGCTCGTCATTAATGGGTTTTGGATTGAGTATGGACTACTAAAAAGTTGTCCCTACAGAGGAGACTAATTTAGAGCCCTTGGATCTATTTTTTAAATTAAAAAAATTGATCTGATGGTCAATATCACACGAAGGGTATTTTTGACCTTTTCATTAAAATTCACTCTCATAATTTCTATTCCCCCCCCCCCCCCTCCCTTCCCTATCTCGAGCCCCTCAAACCTCTCTCTCTCTCTCTCTCTCTCTCTAAGCGGGGATGCCCCCACGGTCCCTCATCTTCACGGCCTGTACACAGACTTCCACTCAATCCCTTCCTTGCCACAGTGGAGAAGGAGGAGGTAGCTCGCCGGAAGAGGGAGTGGCCGCGCGCTGCTCTCATCATGTGCCTCATCGGAGCTGATGGCTCGACTCGACTCCACCCCGCTGATCCGGCTACTCTCCACCTCTTCCCCGTCGTTGTCCCAGCCGACTGGAGAGATCCTGAACAAGGAGGAAACCGGAGGAGGAGACGAGCCAGGAGAGGAAGGAGAAGAGGATGGGGGCGATGAGGGAGAGGAGAACGACGGTGGGGCCTTCGTCAATGAGCAGACCGGTGAGGTCGGTGGACCATGCGAGCCCAAACCCACCCTATTCGGCAACTGGGAGCGTAACGGCCGCTGTTTCGATTTTTTAGTGAATTTCTGGGTTTTTGTTTTTTGTCTTTTTTAGTGGATCTATTGATTTCTGAGTTTGGTTTCATATTGTTCGATCTCGATTATTTTTCGTATGTTGGGATATTGGTTTTCGTATGTAGTGATATTGGTTTTCATATGTTAGGATATTGGTTTTCGGATGTATTGATATTGATTTTCGGATGTATTGATATTGGTTTTCGTATGTAGTGATATTGGTTTGCATGTGTAGCGATTGTAGTTTTCATATGTAACGATACTGGTTTGCATGTGTAATGATATTGATTTTTGTATGTTGGAATATTAGTTTTCATATGTTAGAATATTGATTTTCGTATGTTGGGATATTGGTTTTCAGATGTTAGGATATTAGTTTTCGGATGTATTGGTATTGGTTTTCATATGTTGGGATATTGGTTTTCGGATGTATTGATATTGGTTTGCGGATGTATTGATATTGGTTTTCGTATGTAGTGATATTGGTTTGCATGTGTAGCGATTGTAGTTTTCATATGTAACGATACTGGTTTGCATGTGTAATGATATTGGTTTTTGTATGTTGGAATATTAGTTTTCGTATGTTGGGATATTGGTTTTCAGATGTTGGGATATTGGTTTTCAGATGTATTGGTATTGGTTTTCGTGTGTAGCGATAGTAGTTTTCATATGTTACGATATTGGTTTGCATGTGTAATGATATTGGTTTTCGAATGTTAGAATATTGGTTTTCGTATATATTAATATTAATTTGCATGTGTAGCGATATTGGTTTTCATATGTAGTGTAAAAGGCATACCGAGTTTTGACCAAAAAATGGTTACCTTGCGAACCGAACTAAATTCGGTCAGACCACCAAAAATCTGACCAACCCGGGACGGTTCACCCAAATTTTTTTTAATAAAAAGTACATATGCGGTTTGACCCGGTCTAATATTCATATTGGTTATATTCTAATATTTTTGATAAAAATATAATTTTTAGGTATGTATGCGATTACATGTACAATTATACCTAAATTATATATAAATATATTTATTTTTCAAATTAAAAAATCCGGCCTGACTGGTAGTCCATCCGGTCGGACCAGTTGACACATAGTACGACCCAAAATTTGGGTAGACTCCGGGTCGTATTTTGAAAACTATTGGTTTTGTTGAGTAGATAATTTTGAATTTTAAAAGGAAAAGAGATGTGAAGAGTCAATCAATAGTAAGGTTTTGGGTTTAGGAAAAATAATTAATTATTCCTCTCTCTTTTGGTTGTGTAATGTTCCAATATTATTCCTGAATATAAATTTATTGCCTTTCACTCTCTTTAGTCTATATGGTTAAAGACAACCCCTTGGCCCTACTGAATCCATGCCCGTCATTAATGATAGGCTTTTCTCAACTTTGGACGTGCATTTGCTTTTTGGGTAATTGGCTTTTTCCTGCCACCCACAACCTATCCTTTCACACTTCAATCACACCAAACCCAAGGAACCAAAACCTTATAATATACGCCTTGTCACAAAGTCAAATTTGTTACTTCTGGTAGCTCATCTAATCCTTAATCTGTGTTAGAATTATATATACTTACTCTAAATTAAAAATCTTGGTATTTCTTTTAGCTGATCTAATGATTAACCTCTACTAGAATTCTATATATTATAAACCAAAAATGATAATACAATGAGAGTAATTAAAAAAGAGGCAAATTGCCCTTAGGTTCCAGGAGTATGACTAAATTTCAACAGCAGTCCTTACCGTTCCAAAATTGTTAACTCAGTCTCCCATGTTTAATTTGATTGAACTCTCAGGTCCCTCTCGAGCCCACTGCTCACGCCATCAATCATTTTTTTATTTTTCAATCATGAAAATGACTATTATACTCTTATATTTAAATAAAAATAAAATAAATATATCTCTCTCCGCCTTTTCCAGCAAAAGGGGCCCTCTAATCGTCTCTCCGGCGGTAAAAGTTTCTTCGGTTCACCCAAAAGATTCTTGATCTCATCTTTTCATCATGCGGCTTCAATATAAAGTCACAAAATAAAATCAAACAAAACCCACACAAGGTCTCTTAGGAAAAACCTTCAATCCACCTCGGCGGAATCGAGAGAGGGTGTCAACCTTGTCGGAATCGAGAAAGGGGGTCCACCTCCGATCCTCTTCCACTCTTCCCTCTCCCTCTTCCCTCTCTGCTCCAACTCCCTCCCCCCTTTCCGCTCCAACTCCCTCCTCACGCTAGCGATGGTGGAGGACAAGGCACAAGGCGATGGTGATGCGTACACTGAGCCACTGTTCTTTGGGAAGCCCAATGGGAAGGCAAAAACGTGTGAGAGAGTTTACCCCATTAGGAATTAAACATGGGGGATCAAATTATTGATTTTATAATAGTAAGGACCGCATTAGAAATTTAGTCATACCCCAGGGACCTAACGACAATTTGCCCTAAAAATATGCTTATGTTATAAAAACTGATCCCACCACATAAAAGCTTTAGATTCTCTATGTACTTTTAGATCACACCACGTCACGAATTTGTAAAAGATTAAAGCCATATTGACAATGCCTTGTCGGATTTTCGTCCATTGTTAAAAAAATTCAGCCATCCAAGAGTTGTAGCCCTAAAACCTTGTTCAATAAATAGAAAGCATTAGATATTCGCTCTCAAATTTGGCAATAAAATTCAGAGTATAATAGTCATTCACTCTTCAAAATTCTTAAAATCCAACATTCAGATAAACGTTGCACTAATCATGCATCTTAATTTCGGTTTATGCCAAGCAAGTAAGAGCATTTTAAACATTCATTGAGAATTGGCATGTAAAAAAACCGAAGTGGCATTTGACTTTATGGTTAAGAGAGAATTAAACTTTTCGGAAAAAGCAAATAGAAAACTAGTTGAAACTTTTTTTTTGAACTATAATTAATAATCTTCAAAGAGTAAAGCCGAAAAGTGAGACAAAACTTTGAAGAAAAGTAACCAAGATGTTGCAAAAAGGTAATTTCCAAAAGTTTCAGTGAAATTTATCGGTTACCAATAAAATTGTTTGGAAATACCCACTTGTCCTTTTTTTTAAAATATCGTTCAATGCACTGATATTTTGTTTTAAGCTGTTATTTTCTTTTGAAATGGTTGTTTTATCTTATTACAAGTTACCATAATCGACCAACTTCAATAGTTACCGTTGATTCTAAGCCAAATTCCTAGGAATTGTGGTTGGTTGGTTTCTTTTTGGTGCTGCCTAAACTTGCGAGATTCTCCCGTATAATTTCGAATGTTTTTGAATTTTTCAGGTGTTTTTGACGTATTCTTAATTTTTCAATTTTATAAATTTTATGTAAACTATATTTTAGATTTTGTATAATTATGAAGTTACGAAAATATTTGGGGATTTGAATGGAGATTTTTTCCTTTTTTAGTAGTTGAAACATGATACTTTATTTTTTTTTTGTAAACTTCTCTTTAATTTTTCGTAAACTTACTTTTAAATTTTCTTAAGGTACCTAAATAGTAAATATCCCAATTTTTCATATTTTTGCATCGAAAATACGATCTTAAAATCGTGTTAATGGAACCTTTCTCTCTTTGAAATCCTCTCTAGACTCTCTCCTTCCTCTTGAAACCTATTTTTCTAAACTGGAACCAAAACCAAATTCTCTGTCACCATTATCTGTATGCATTTACTCCGCCATTAATTTTTCACCTACTTCAACACTTGTGAAGGAGAACAGCTCTCGTAGAGGGAGCAAGTCGGGAATAAAAGACCTACTGAAAAAGACAAAAACGCTTCGACTAGGACCATCGTTGAGCCTCCCAACTAACTCAAATAATCAGGCCAAGAAGAAGAGAATAATTCTTATTAGGAAGCTCTTGGTGGATAAACAACTGGAGCGCCATATCACTAAGTTGAGTATCCTCAAGTCGTGGGGTTACAGATTTTTTTATATCAAAATAGGTTCAAGAAATCCGCGAATTAATTTTTCGCTCTAACAGAGATATTAGCGAGAATGATGTCGATGTGGAAGAGCTAGAATTGAACCTCTTCTCTTTTGCCTTCCTCACTAGGACTAAAATTTTAAATTTAAACCATATATCCTGAAAGCGAAATCGGCAATGCCGCACATGTTTATTTTCAAACTGCAACCTTGTGGTTTAATAAAGTTAGAATTTTACATTCAAAACAACTCATCAGAAATCGTGTACATGTGGCGTGCCATATCACCTCCAAAGACGTCGTTTCGTCTCACTATCTAAACTTCTAAGTGATTGATCAACCAAACCACAATCTATTTTATGCGTTTAGGTAAAAATTGACCAAACTACATCTACTAAAGTGAATATTTCCCTTGCCATGTCTTAGTCTTTGGTCTTCCAAGCATTAATGGGCCCTAACCAACCCAACAAGCTCACGTCACCAACCCAACATCTACTAAAAAAAAGGTCTTCACTCTTTTCAAGTCAATACCCAAAAGCCCAAAACACAATCACAGAAAAGAAACAACCACCGAAAAAACAAATACATACCTGAAAAAAAAAACCATTCTGCCGCGATGCAAACGCTGCTACTGCCGGCGGTCCGGCCAGGCACCACAGTTCCGGCGCCGGCGACACTGTCCCCTGCCCTCCTCCGCCGCCGCCACCTAACTCACCGACCTCCCAATTCTCTGTCTTTACCGCACAAGCAACCGGCCTCCTTTTCCCACTGCACGTTTCTCTCTTCCTGTAGCGACCCTTTCGGGCTTGGCCTCGAAAAGGGTCGAAAGCTCTCACCTTTAACCAAAACGTTCGCTTCCTATTCTCCTGCCTCTTATGGGTCCTCAAATGGAGACCTTGATAAGGCTAAACTAGCTCAGGTTAGATGCTTTCTTTTGGGTTGTTTGTGAAGTTCTCAAAGTTTTCATTTTGGGTTTGGTTTGGTGGGTTGTATTGTAGAGAAAGATTGGAACTTTGTACCAATGTGAGTTGGTCCGAGTGGTAAGGAACTTGAGTTCACTTGACGAGGTCTTGGTTGTAGCCTTACTAATGTAAAATCATTGAGAGATCGCCCCTAAATAGTGATCTATAGTGCTCGACTATGGAGATTCACCAAAAAAAAAGATTGGAATTACTGCTAAATTGGAGCCTTTATTGAATTTTATTTAGTAGTTCTCTAATTGGGTCTCGTAGAAAGTCAACTGAAGCTAGGGTAGTTGGCTCGTGAAAGGTTGGGGATGTGGTCGACTTTTTTGTCCTCATTAGTGTAATTGGCATCCAAGTATTGATAATTTCCTTTACATGAATGATCATGTAGCTTGTTTGCTTCTCGGGTTTTGGTAGAAATGGACTTCGTCTTTGTGGTTGATTTGATCTTTGTAGGACGAAATGCAGGTGGCTAAGAGATTAGAGAGCACGTCGAGATACTTCAGGAGGTTGGGCAGTTTAGGGTTCTGGGGACAACTAGTTTGCACTGTTGTTGCAGCTGTGATTCTTGCCTTTTCAACCGTAGCGACTGGGAAGATCTCCTCTCCCCCTAGCTTCTATGCTACAGCTGGTGGAATAGCTGCTGCATTCATATCTGTTTTCTGGTCGTTTGGTTACATCCGGTTGTCGGATAAGCTCCGTAAAACAGCCAATGATCCATCCAAGGTATGTAAATGAGTACAATTCTAGCAAACAACTAGTTGAGCCAACTCTCTCTGGTCTTCTTTGTCACGAGACGTTCATTTTCCATGAATGCTTGGTGAATGTATCAGAGTGTTTTTAACTAGAATCCTAGCCTTGTCACGGGATATGACTCTGCTTTCCCAATGCAATGCTTTGCTATATCATTGCAAACAGTAATGCTGACGCTTAGGTTGCTCCAACCGTTGTGTTTCAGGCTCCCCCACGTGCTGATGTCGTGAAAAGCTTGAAAAATGGCATCATTTTGAATCTGTTGGGCATGGGTTCTACTATTCTTGGGATGCAAGCGACGGTGGGATTATTGGTGGCAAAAGCTCTGACATCTTCAGCAAATCCATATTACCAGGGAATCTCCTCGGGATACAGTCCTGTACTTGCGTTGGATGTCTTCTTGGTGCAGGTATTTTACACGACACGACTATCACTTCTAAAGTCCATGAACTACAGCTTCTAGGAGGAACCATACTGGACTAGTTGTCTTGATGCTAGCTCAACTTGTTAGCAGACAATCGATAAATAAGCATACTGGCAAATCAATTGAACTAGTTGAACAATTGAACTGATCTTCGGAATACCTGGATGCATATGCTTTTACAACTTGAATTCGGTGAAGATTGTGTACCGAAGCATAGGTATATTGTCCGATTCATTAATTCTGGGCGTACGTCGCTGTGACAGTGGACATAATCTAGTTGCATTGATAAGCATCTCTTTGTCCTTTGCAGGCATCAGCAAACACAATCTTGTCCCATTTCCTGGGGCTTGTTTCCTCTTTGGAGCTATTGCGCTCCGTCGCGCTACCACCAACCGAAACCATGCCCATCCCGAAGGTTGCATAATCTCCACACGGTTATGGAATGTAGCAAGTTTAAGAGTCCTTTTGAGTCGACATAGTGCCGGTACACCATCAAAGGAAGGTGGGGATACAAGAAAAGCCATTCATGATCCGGACAAGCAGAACTGCAGGGAATTGATGCCCTCCTAGAATTGTGTATTGATACCTCAACACTAGCAGCAATCCAGTAAACCCGAAAAGCAGTGCGGCTTCAGATTTAAATAATGTTGTAAACGACCCGGAGTTTGACCCGAAATTTTGAATTACTATAGAAGAAAATAGAACACAAAATACATAAAAATCCAAGACCAGACTGAAGTCCAAAATGTTTAGGCCCATTTCCAACAGGCCCATAAAATAGTCGGCCCATTGGGAGGGTTTCTAGTTCATACTGAGATCACCAGATCGACGATCAGGTCGAGGATTTCCGAAGATCGAAAAAACGGCGTCGTATTGAAGAGACAACAACAAAAAAGAAGAAGCGAAATTACGGAAAAGGAAAAAAAAAAGAAGATGTTGCCAACGACGAACGCGAAAGCGCGAGCACCGTCGTCGGCGTCGCCGTCGCCGTCCACATCCCGGGGAGGAGCTAACCCTACTTTCGTTCCTTACTTCCGCCGTATCGTCAAGGTTCCTCCTCTTAGATCCGATCTCTCTCTCTCTCTCTCCCCCCCAGTTCATTTGAGATTATTTGCAATTTCTGTAATTGGTAGTACATCCTTCGAATTGTCTCCGTTTCCGCTTGCCTACGGGAAAGATTTAAGGACTGGTTCCTCTCTTGTTGGAGTTGGAATTGTAACCGTTAATTTACGCGCCACGAGCTCGTGTTCGTTACTTGCGAGAGCGTGGATTGTGTAGTTGTATGTGATGTGGGACTGACTATGCTTGTTTTACTTCATCCCTTGTGCTGAAAGGGAAGGTGTAGTGTCGCTGGTTTTAACCGTCCTCTCGTTAGTTTTGTGTTTTTCTTCGGAGATCATGACGAAGTTCGTCCCTCGTGGATTTGAGCTAGCGACTTGATGTTGTTGAAAACTCTTATACATTATGATGCAATGCCATGGGAATTTCGATATTGTTCCGTATCTTTCTGATTCAAATGCCATAGTGAAGGTTTTGATATGGTTGCACCTAGGAATGTTTGTTGTCTGTGCTTCGCTTTAGACTCTTTGGCATTGGTGAACCGGAGAGCTTGGCTTCTCTCTTTTCTTTTCTTTTCCCTTTTGCTTTTGTGCTGGCTGTTTGTCTGCATGTTGATTGGAATCTTTTACCTTCTTGATTGCTTGTAGTGGCAACAAATGGATATCGAATACACTTTCTGGCAAATGCTTCATCTTTGCACCTCGCCCAAAGTTGTGTAAGTGCATACAATGCCACATGTGTGTTCTATCTTACTTGACTTGCGTGTACCCCCTCATGGACAGTTTTTCTTGCTTATATATATACATGCATAACTTTGAAGATAAACCATATGTTCAAGTTCCCTAAAAAGGATTCAAGATGATTGGCTTTTTGTATTTCTCGTGTAGCCAAATTCTAGGTTTGAAGAGATGGTTCTTATCCTTGCTAAGGGAAATTTTCATCACATTAATCCTTAGAGATTGAATTTGTTCTCCGATTCAGTTGGTTCTTCTATCTTTTGATTGGAAAAGTTTGACTCTAGATTTTACCTCAGCTTGCTTCTTGATACTCTTGAAACTTTTGATACCCTGGATGAATGGAAAGGAATTGCTTGCTCCCATGTATAAGGGAATAGACTTGTTCCTCTTGTTGTAAATTAATCTCTGGTTTATGTTTACACTAACAAATCTTAACTTATGGTAGCATTTTGTAACAAAGAGTTATTGCCTTTTGCATGGGACATTTTACATGGATGCAGCTATCAGCACACAAAGTACCACAAGCGTAAGTGATTTCGCCACTTAAGAACTCTATTGAAACAAGCTTTTGGTTATTGTCAATGGAACTGATATGATTTTGTCATTAGAGAATTGGTTATTCTTGACTCGAGGTAGAGTTACAGGGGAAATTGAACATAAATGTGTCAGTGAAGCAATACTAGCTGCATAGAATTTCCTGTTATCCCCAATGGAAAATATCATAGATTTTCTTTTAGTTTGTGCAGTTCTTAGCTTGGTTGCGTGTTTAATAAAGTTCCATTTGTATGTCATGTTGCATGGATTGCTCGGAGTTGTAATATTAAAAGATCTTTTGTCTTCTGTTCAACAGAAACAAAAAATCAATGGGCTCGCGATGACCCAGCATTTGTCGTAATCTGCAGTATTCTTTTGGCTGTTGCAACTTTGGCTTATTGTGCTGCGTAAGTGTTCCTCGTGATCTTAGTATATTCTCCTGATACAATGACCTTTTAAACTTCCAACGGATTTGGGAAATCACATTGTTCTCTGGCCACTCTGTAATTATTCCATCATAACTTAAGAATACTTGTTTCATGAACTGATATTTTACTTGTTTAATTTTGTTTCAGGTATGACTATAGCGCCACACATTCTGCTTTTGTAGTAATATCTGTCTTGCTTTTCCATTTTTTAATAACTGGAGCTGTTCTGGCTACTTGTTGTTGGTAAGATCTCCACGATATTGTAGATTGATTCCCACTTTGTTATTATGGGTTACCTTGTGACCTGTGACCATTATCATGTGCTCGCTCATGCTATGAAGTTGATATGCTGGAGCTTATGACGACTTGCTATCGTGAAACTTGGAATTTTATTGAAATTCGTAGAGGAAAATGTTAGAAATCCAGATTAAATGTATATTTATGATATAGTTGTCGAACAACTTCCTCAGGCTGGTAGGGTTGCTTGTTGATGGCTGAAGCTTCTGCTCTTCTCAAGTTTGTTGAGTCGCACTGACCAAATTCGGGTCCCCCTTATAGTTCATTGATTGCTTGTTGATGCCTGAAGCTTTCCATCCGATACCAATTGAAATAAATGACTCCACTCAAAATCTTTCTGTTATCTAAAAAAAAAAAGCAATTGTGCCCACACCTTCCTCTACACTTCTCTAATAGGTTATTTTGAAGTCTTGTTGGTTTCCACACTTCCATACAGCTCTTAAATGCGTACTTACCTTATGATGATATTTTTTCTAATTTGTGCACAGGTTCCTGACTAATGCATACCTTCGAGAGGAAGCCCCAAATAGTCACGTAGTTGAGCAAAGCGTTGAATGGCAAGTTGGCCTTTTTTTGTTTGTCTTCTCCTCTTTCTGATGCATCCATGTATACTCTTTTCTTTGGTCTGCAATGGATTCACAACATTAATATGTTGCAGTTGGATGCCATGCACCTCCTTTTCTCGTTTGCTTCTATTTTTGTGCATTGTGAAGCAGTAATAGTAATACAGAAGAAAAGGTGCAATTTTATTGACTTATTCTATTTGTGATTGAAGGCTGTATGCGTTTGATGTCCACTGCAATTCTTTCTTCCCTTTGTTTGTGATGCTTTATGGTAACTACTTAAACTCTCTTTGGATCTTATTATCTCAATATTTGCCCATCCTGATACTTGTTTTTTCGCTGCAGTTGTACATTATTTCCTGTCCCCGCTTCTTGTGGCCCATGGTTTCATACCTGAACTGCTTTCAAATCTGCTCTTCATGGTGGCAGCGTCGTACTATCATTATCTCAACTTTTTAGGTTATGATGGTGAGCAGCCAATTCTAATCAATGTTTTCATATTTCAGTAAGAAGTAGGCTTCATACAGACATAATCACGAAATTCTTCCTTTTCTTCCGTTAGACTCACTAGGTAGCCCACGTTGTGACCTCGCAGAATTTGGTTGGTTTCGCACCTAGCTTGTTTTCGCATTGCACTGGTTCTCTAGCTCTAGGAGGTAGTTCTGAGATGCTGATAGTCTTTTGCTTAACCAAAACAGAACCCAACCTGTTATTGTTGATTCATATAATTTAGAAAACTGGAATTGGAATGAACTGTCGGTTTGGACTTTCAGTAATAGGCGGGGACGGCTTGTGTATTTGTTGTTTCCTCAAATACCTTCAACTTGGAGGTTGCCTAGACAGATACATATTCTCGTACTAACATACCGATATATTTTTCTGCAGTGTTGCCCTTTCTGGAGAGAACTACAGTTTTCCTGTACCCGATTGGGATTGTAATTGTTCTATCTCCTATTTGTAAGTCCAACTTCCAAACATCTTTTCGTGCGGTGGCTGTGATTCCCCTACTACCTTAACCTGACAAAAGATCCTTGTCTTTCCAGTGATCTTGAGCGGATTCAACCCATCAAGATACTTTATGAACGCGTACTTCAGTCACCGGCTACGAACTATGGAGGATCAACCCTTCGACTAGAACATACATTGAGGCAGGAATAGTTCGTGACCTGCGGTCTCGAGGAGAATTGACCAGTTTCTTGTACATGAACACGGAAGCTAGTTTTTGCATTAGAAATCATTTGGGCTTTTCTTCTAAGCCTGTCGCCCCAGCAAAGTGAGTTCGCCGCAATGGGAGATGAGAGACACACTTGTGTCGGAGTAACAGTTTTTTCCTTTTTAATATGATGTCTATAGTTAAAGTGAATCCAGTTAAATTCAACAAGATTTTCCTGTTATTTTGAGCCACTTGTGACAAAAAAAAGAGAGTATATTGAAGACGAACATAACAAAACAGATTCAACAAAAGCAAAATACAAAGAATCTAGAACACAACAGAACAGATACAAATCGAACAAAACGCAAACGAAATGCAAGAACTTCGAACATCGGTCGCTAGAAAAGTAAAGTTCTTGCAATGAGTAAAGTAAGATAAGAGTTCACATGATCCAAAGCTAAACCCTAGGTTTAGAAGTAGAATTCTCAGGGTCGAAATTAAGATTCATACCATACCTATTAAGCCATTGACTTAAAAAATAATTTTAACATATTAATTTAAAGTATATAAAAAATACACTCGTATTTACCTTTATTATTCAATAGCGTAAAACCTGATGCTTTATTTTAAGGTCAATGAATATTTTTGTCTATTTTCATAACGAGTTTCATTAAGTTTTAAGATTTATGAAAAATTAATATTTATATATTAATTTAGATGGATCTATGTAGGGTATCATTTATGGGTCTATGGGTAGGGTTAGATATAGACTATGCACATATCTAAACCTAACCCTAGATTAAAAAGTTCGACTCATACTTATCACCGAGTAAAAGAATGACCCACAAAGTCTGGATTTTTTTTCCATCCCTAAGATGGTGAATAACAACTTTTTTCCGATAGTATGGGGCCTCATCGGAAGCACATGCCCCTAATGCTGCGATCATCGTTACAGCAGTTAAAACTTCATTCTTAAAAAAGTTGCAGCAATTAAAACTTCGTTCTTAAAAAAGTTACAGCAGTTAAAACTTTGTCGACTTGTTTGGGTTCAAGAGGCTTGTGCTGGAGCCGCACCTCCTTTGTACTCAAAAGGGCACGACATTCCGCCGCACCTAAAGAAGAAGGACGAGAGCTATCAACTCCATGTTCTAAACTACTTATCGTCACTTTTGAATTTGATTCGACAAAGGTTAGAAAGGCGGCATCACCAACATAGTCAACCCTCACACCTGATTTGGTATTAGATTGTGAATTGTTTCAACCCTCTTGTTCATCAATCAAGCTTGCTTCCGGCAACATCGGCGTCGAATCAGTATCGAACACTGTCCTTCTCGAGCCTTTCAAAGATGGTGTTCTAGTCCATTGTGACGACTTCAATGGTGGATGCCACTCCCTTCTCACTGCAGAATTCTTGCATTTCCTGTCTCCTTCATGCTCCCTATGAAGGTTGCTGTAATTGTCTTCCATTCTGCAAACACAAAATTGAACATTTTGTTTTTGTTTTATGCAAGTATTTGAAAATTTGGCTTACGTTTGATACTAACCAAATTATATACATACCAGTTCTGTTTACAAAAGGTCGTCGCAGGCGAATCCTGAAAATAACAACCAATATGCCAAGCAAATTTACACGGCAATCCGCTAGGCTATAGCCTTTCCGGGCGAGTGATGAGTAAAAAGCTTTGGCATTAGAGTACCAAGCTGCACAACAGGTATTTGCGAGCTACCTGCTTCGTCAATTGAGAAAATTTGAGTTGAGAAGGAAAAATATACTACAATATCAAAAAAGTTACAGCTAAAATCATTCTATTGAACATTGTCCATACGCATACAATAAATGTAAGTATGATTTAGAATAAAAGACCATCTTTACAGCCCTTTCAAAGAAATAGGCTGAACTTCACAAGTCCTTTGTATTTCTTTGAAAACACTTGAACCTTAATCACAAGGAAATCACAGTAAGCAAGAAAAGTCTCTCAATATCGTATCGAGAACAAAATACGGGGCCTTCTTGGAAGGATGTGTGCCTAAAGCTGCGGTCATCGCTATAGCCGTTAAAACCTTTGTCACCTGTTCGGGTTCCAGAGAATTATGCAGAAGCCGCACCTTCTTCGCCGTCCTCAAAAGCTGACAATTTAGCACCTCATAAGTATGAGGAAAAAAATAATAATCATCTTCACCTTCTAAACAACTACTTAGAGTCATCGCTTTCCTCAAACGCTGACAACTTAGCCCCGCATCAATAGGAGGACAAATAGTACGGAATTCAGGTTCTAAACCACGTCTTAGAGTATCAATCGTCCCTTCTGAATCTGATTCAATAATCACTTTTCGTATACCCCTATTCAGAGCCCAGTTCAGGGCTTGTGTGATGGCCCAAAATTCTTCTTCAAAATGGTTGGCTTCTAAAGGAAGCCCTACAAACCAGCAACCAGTGCAATCTCTTGCAACAACTCCCCCCGCAGCTACCTGAGTATCAGCACGACGAACCGTAACCGAGTTGATCTTGACCCAACCCCTCATTGGCAGATCCAGGACCACTTCAGGTTTATACCTTTCGAGAGGGGAACCATCTGCATCACATTGGACAAAATTTAACACAAAAGTGGTGTCTATTGCATAACTAAAAGAAAACTGCCCACAGCCACCAGTAATATAAAAGAATGATGGATTAATTTAAGAGAGACATCTGATCCTAACGCGATTTCCAAATAGCAGAAATATGGAGAACACAACTTACATACTCTCTTTCCCGTTGCTTTTTTAGTCCAAGCCCTTAAACCTTCTTGTAGCCTTAACCAAAACCCTGAGGAAACCCCGTGGTTGGCATGGAATTCACGGTCATAACCACGGAAGTCGAACTGACAAAACACCATTCTCTCAGATTTTTCAATAACGGTCCAGATCCTTGCAAGATCAGAAACATCTTTTACTCGTCTCCTTGTGAAGAGATCCCAAGCAACATAATCTTGCCTCTCTGCACAAAGCTCTCTAAACCAAAGGTATTTCTCCAAAGGTTTGGCTGGATTACTTTCTTCCGAAGGATCAATGTTGCGGTCTAATGGATTAAAAAACAATCCACATTCCGTTACTACAACAGATTTTGCATCTCCACTCATTAAATGTTACTATCACATTAACATTAGCATCGACCCAGCTATCTTGCAATATTTTCTCTTCCTCGGTTAATGCATTGGTCAAGTAACAAAAGAAAACTCGACATGGATTTTGGATAAACTCCCCCTTCCGGACCAGCTGCAAACTATCTCCAAGAGACATGCTGATCTGGTAAGACAACTTAGAGCTGTACTCCCTCGGTTCCAGAGCAAACCCAACACAAATGGTTGGCACTCTGCTTCGCACCCTAAAAGAAAGAGAACTCCCAGCTTTTCGATACTGGAAGAAGCGTGGGATGCCATCTCCAGGGACAAAAAACCACTGGGCAGTTCTTCTGAAAACCATCAAGACAAAAAAAAAATTAGTCTTCCAAGAAATTAAAGATAAAAACCCTTGTGCGCAATGAGAGTACATATAGTAGATAGAGACAGAGACAGAACCTGTTCATTAGAGTAAAAACTCCAGCAGATGTATTGACCACTACCTTGCAAGTATATTTCTTGTAAAGCTCCTGATGGCATAGGAGGGACGTACTGGATCTGACCACACACGCTGAGATTAACAGTTCTCAGAACTTCAGATAAAATCATTGGAAATGCTCTTAGCTTGGAGCAACCCACGGCACTGAACACTTTTAGCCTCGGAAGCAGTATACTTCCATTGTCATGACCAAGCTCAACCAAGTTGCGACAGAAATCTAGGTGTATTTCAACCAGATGCTCAGTGCAAGAAAGGTCAGGCACTTCAGTCACATGGTCGCAGCGAGTGATACTCAAATATTTCATATTTGAGTACTTCTGTCAGCATTTAAATTAAAGGGTCAATGATTTGAAACCTTCAAGTTCAGACTAATAATATTTTACATTTGGTTTTGCCACAAACATACCTTTAATGGATAATCTAGAAGAAAGGGATGACTGGCATTCCGCAATCTGAGGTCTAGAAGCTTACTGCCCACAAAGTCGGATGGAAAAGAGGAAGAAGGATAATCCTCCCAATGAAGTACTATAAGACTATTTGGAAGGTGCTTTGGTGGTGTAGAAAACCTGGCATTTCTTATGATGAGTACTCTTAGACTGATCATCTCTTTGAAGCAATTATCATTCCAGTCCACCGTACTATTTTCAGGCAATTCCAGCATTAAACCGTGGATTGCACTAGTTCCCTACAATTGGCATCAGGAAGACAACATTTCACAGTTCAAATATAAAGGAGTCTATGAAAGTGTTAATCTAGTCAACAGTCAAAGGAACTTCATGTTGAAATCCCACCCTCAATAAATGTCTAGTTTGACATTTTTTTACAAAGTAACATGTAAAATTGTTCTCATATACGAAAGGGCCAATTGCCTTAGAGAGGACCAGGGAAGGGGAATGAAAGAAAAGGATTAGATTTGGTCAGCGATTTCTCATGTCCATCTTACATTTTCCCCCATCCCTCCCTAACAAACAGACTGGAACACCACATGCCGACTAAATTTAGCATCTGCCTTGATAAACACCAAATCCCAATTAAGGGCTTTGTGGTAAACAGACTGATCAACAGATATATAGCATAACAAACTTGTTAAGCTCAGAAGAGAGAAGGAAAGGAAGAACACACGCGTAGTTTCTTTTATTCTTACCTAATTTCTGGTAGTTAACACCAGGAGTACATCCTCATCATGCCATAATCTACTACGTTTACCTGAATCTGCTTGAGACTCTTGTCTAACAATTTCCCTTCCCATGTTCTCTACAAGATCATGCATCCATACCAACTCATGTATGATCTGATGGATACGGTGCCAGTCCTTAAGCATGAGGTAGGAGGATCGAATCCCATAACCGTCTAAGATCCGAAATAGTGGAAACAATTTAAATCTCACCAAAAAAAAGATCATGCATCCATACTTTTCCATCTTGTCTTCTTATAAAACACTTGTCTTCCAAGACCCTCATGCCAGGTTTTGGGTGGAATTGACAGACCTCAAAAACCATCTCAAGATAATCACAAGACTCCCTGTTAAAGAAACATGCCATGTCCAGAAACATCTACTTTACATTGTACCTCAACTTATCATAGCTGACTTTAAGTCTCGTAAATATATCGTTACTCATAATGCTTTTGTGCTCAGCTAAAGTTGATTCCCATTCATCTTTTTCTTTACCATACAAGTCAGCTCCAATAATTTGTAATGCCAGTGGAAGCCCCTGGGCATAGTTTGTTAGATCCTTGGAAATACTGACGTCGGGTGCATTTTTCTTAAATGCATGCCAACAAAAAAGTTCAAGAGCTTCTTGGATACGTACCATCCCATCTATAGCTGAAGCCTTTACTCTAACCTCATCAATAAAACATGCACTTTCAAATTGCTCAGCAACCAAGTTATAGAAGGCTTTGGCAATGGTCGTTTTACCTACTCCACTGATTCCATAAATTCCAAACATATGAACATCATTTTTGTTGGAACAAATAGATTCCATAAGAAAGTTGAGCTCTTGTATTCGCGATTCCAATCCAACTGGATTTGCAGCCACAAACAAGCGACGGGGACCCAAGAAGCTCAGTATCTTCTTGACGATCTTCTCCATAAACTCGCACTCATACCTGAAATATCAATAAATAAAATGTACAAATAACTTGAAAATTATATCGATTCAATGATATACTACAAAATTTTGAGGTATAAAACAGAATTCATTTATGCCACAGTTATTCTACATGTTAAATAATTCTCTTCAAAAGTAAACCTTTACCATTTTTAAAGCTCAATACCATTTTTCGAGTTTTATAACTTTTTATATTTTTTAAGAAATAATTAATATCAAATTATGTAAACCACATGGTGTGGATGCCAACTAAATGATTATGTGTCACCAAACTCGAATTAAGTCAATCGCTCCAATTTGATAAGTATATGGTGCAAAATGACTCAATTTTGAGTATAAGGTGATATTTGGACTTCACAAAAAAGTACAATGAGTTATTTGTGTTAGAGAGAATCTCACACATTGAAAATTGCAAGTGGATTAGGCTAATTTGTAAGTGCGGAAGACTCACCTTCTCATTATCCTTTATGCCGTGGGGTTATTTACCTTTTATACCATGAAATATCCTAGTAGATGTTTGGATTTCTAATTGGGTGCTGGTTGAAAAGGGAGTCAAAGACTAACCTTATTAACAGTCCCGAATAGACCTATAGTTTGTATCAAATAAATTACATAAAAATTGATCAGATTTTCTTTTTTATTTATTTCCCAATCCATAAGAGCTGAATAGAAAACTATGATGAAAGGAAATCACAACATTCTTACCCGCATACATATACTTCTCCTTTAAGACGGCTTGCTTTTTCCATAGCTAACTTCCAATTCTGCACTTTCTCACTTTCTAAATTCCAAGCACATCCATTCCGTGATATCTCACTTCTGACGGCTCAGTTTCATAGAAGATAGGGATAACTTTTTGCCTCTTCTCTTCCTTGCATTTTAGTATCGTAACAAGTTCGTCAAGGCATGAATTTGAGGAAGCATAGTCTTTGGAGAATATAACAACGGAGATCCTTGATCCTTCAATGGCTTTGACCAGGGCCGGAGAAATTTCATCTCCAATCCGGAGCCCTTCGGCATCTCTAAACACTCGGATGTTCTTTCTTATCAAGTTGTGATATAGATGATCAGTAAACTTGTACTTTGTATCAACACCTCTGAAGCTGAGGGATACGTCCCAGTCCCATACGGAAGTTTCTGACAAACTTGTCACCATTTTCAAGCAAGGTGCCGAAATTTGTATTAACCCAGGTCAAGACATTAATGATAAAGAAAATGTTCCCCAGCTCAATTAGCTGATCACTTTCAGGTAAAACAGAAGAAGAAAATTACTCACCAGTAATATGTCAGGGAAAATCATCATCATGTAGTCCACTGTTTCTTTTGCGTCCTACTTCTTGGTGCAAGATTCATTTGCAGGCAGCAACCAAGCCTGGAGTTATATTGAATGAATCGTGATTAGGTACCAATTAAAGAGCCAGTTAACCTCTAAACTTCAATTTGTGGAAGTCAGCTCTGTAATAACGCCGTCAGTTTAATAGTCTATTCAACAAACGAGAGAAAAATAGAAATGTCTAAAACTCCGTCAATACAATGGTAATGTGGCAACACCTCAGCTGTCGTCAAGCTGACAATAGAATAATGGGGCAATGCCGGCCAAAACATGGACGGGAAGAGAATTGGCGCTGGATGACATGGACAGGCTTTCCTTTTGAACAGATGAAAACGAAGTTACATAGAAAAGCTTTACCGGAAGAAAAAAAAATCTATTTTATAATTCCAAAATTCTGTATTATATCTTTCCTTTTGGTCAGATCTTTGCTTACACCGAGATTTCTTCTTCTTTTATAATTTCGAAATTCTGTATTATATCCAAAATCTTATCCAAAATAATTCGATTCGTCAAAAAATTCGATTCGAATTCGTCATGATAAGAATTGAATACGGTTCAAGTTTCTATATGTGATATACGACCAACTATACGACCTCGATGATGCCACAACCGGTGAAAGCACAAACACATCCGACTAAGTGAGTTAGCTCCATAAAGGTAAGAGAACTACGTGGGCTTTGATTCCTTCGGAGCTAAGGATACGTAAGCAACTTAATTTGGTACATTAAGTGCAAGCCCAATCTTTAGTTTATTTCTTTTTCCCAAAAAATGTTAAACACTAATTCCTAATTTTTTTTAATATTTGAATCAAAAATCAAAGTTTTTAAAATTTTCAAAAAATATCAAAACTTTTTAAACTTTTTCAAAAATATTCAAAATATTCAAAAAAATTAGAGGTTTTAGAATTTTTTAATTAAGTATTAAAATTTTAGAATTAATTCGAATTCGATTCGAATTATAATTCGATTATAATTCGATTCTAATTCGAAAATTTATAATTCGTATTCGATTCGTCTTTTGAAGAATTGAATATGGTTTAATGTTTTGATAAATTCGAATTCGAATAAATTCGATTCGAATTCGTCTAAATTCAAACCGTGGTCAGGTCTACCTACATCATCCTTTTCTACTAAGAACAAGAATTCCCATCCTTATATGTCACACCCCGATAACTAAGATATGTCAACTGCCGCGGGGTAAATATTCCTACAAGGCATCTTTATTTCTCAATTTATAAAATCCATCCTCAAGTCATAAAATCATAAAGAAATACAATAAAGAGTCTTAAAATGAAAAACTGAATGAATGAATGCATGCTCTCGCCTCTAGCTCTCACACCCAATCCGTTCCCGTCGCATCTGAAACAAAATACGTATTTTGCTGAGTTTACGCAACTCAGTAAGCCAGGCTCACAATTAAAATACATAAGCATATATACACAGATTTCACGTATAGAATCAGAATCAACGACTCAAACACAGACGGACTCCGAAGTACGACTATCGGGAATATGTGGGGCACAGAAGACAAATCCTTCACGCTAAAGACACAGAAACGAAAAGGACAGTCTCACCACAGGGCACAGATATCACCGATGCTCACATAGAGTACGAAAATCCAGAGTACTCTACGGGCACAGAAGCACCGGGATAATCCCGACCAGAACAGACAGAACAGATACAGATCACATGGCAGAATATACACACTCGCATACAGATCACATGGCAGAATACGAAATGAATATAGTATATACTCACAACAGTCAAATACGGACAGAATACATCTCAAATATGGACATAATACAGACGAAAAATATTATACACAATAAAAATGATATAATACACAAATACAGGCGAAATACATCCCAAATACGTTCTTACTATGCGAATGGTAAAGAGGTTCGACTTACCTCGTTTCCTTCTATCCTAACCTCGCCAATCCATGTCTCCCTTAATTTTTAGCGTCCTCCTCAAGTCCCTACAGTTTCAAGATCAGTTAATCACTATGATTTCTTACGGATTTACAACGATTTAGACAAGACGGCTTACCCTAGCGTCTCGGAAAGTGTTGTCGTGTCCTCCCTCGTCCATGGACTTGCCCGGAAGATCTCCTCCACCTTGAAAGAAAAAAAATGACTTTTCAGAAGGGTGAATTTTAGGGTTTCGTCCAGCCTTCTTTTATAGACGAAGTTATAGGATTTGGCAAAAGTTTAATTTAGTCCTTAGACAAGTTGCAGTTTGCTCCCTCACAAATTTTGATTTAATCATTATGGTTTTCTGATCCTCACATTACATCATACTCTTTTTATTTATGCATAAAGACTTTTTTTGTGTCCTAAGCTCTGATTTTCAAAGTCGACCTAAGCTCGTGTTAGTTCACATTTGTGAGACTTAAATCCAAATAGTCAATTCAACTTCTTCATCACTCGAACTAACTCCTTATTGGTTATACATAGACTTTGAGATTCAGACATTGACATCATACTCTTGTGATTTTGATTACATCACTCAAATTTTGATTTTGATTTAATCCTTATCACAAATTTCTCACATTACATCATACTCTTTTTATTTATGCATAAAGACTTTTTTTGTGTCCTAAGCTCTGATTTTCAAAGTCGACCTAAGCTCGTGTTAGTTCACATTTGTGAGACTTAAATCCAAATAGTCAATTCAACTTCTTCATCACTCGAACTAACTCCTTATTGGTTATACATAGACTTTGAGATTCAGACATTGACAAACCCAATCGGAGCTAAGGATACGTAGGCAACTTAATTTGGTACATTAAGTGCAAGCCCAATCTTTAGTTTATTTCTTTTTCCCAAAAAATGTTAAACACTAATTCCTAATTTTTTTTAATATTTGAATCAAAAATCAAAGTTTTTAAAATTTTCAAAAAATATCAAAACTTTTTAAACTTTTTCAAAAATATTCAAAATATTCAAAAAATTAGAGGTTTTAGAATTTTTTAATTAAGTATTAAAATTTTAGAATTAATTCGAATTCGATTCTAATTCGAAAATTTATAATTCGTATTCGATTCGTCTTTTGAAGAATTGAATATGGTTTAATGTTTTGATAAATTCGAATTCGAATAAATTCGATTCGAATTCGTCTAAATTCAAACCGTGGTCAGGTCTACCTACATCATCCTTTTCTACTAAGAACAAGAATTCCCATCCTTATATGTCACACCCCGATAACTAAGATATGTCAACTGCCGCGGGGTAAATATTCCTACAAGGCATCTTTATTTCTCAATTTATAAAATCCATCCTCAAGTCATAAAATCATAAAGAAATACAATAAAGAGTCTTAAAATGAAAAACTGAATGAATGAATGCATGCTCTCGCCTCTAGCTCTCACACCCAATCCGTTCCCGTCGCATCTGAAACAAAATACGTATTTTGCTGAGTTTACGCAACTCAGTAAGCCAGGCTCACAATTAAAATACATAAGCATATATACACAGATTTCACGTATAGAATCAGAATCAACGACTCAAACACAGACGGACTCCGAAGTACGACTATCGGGAATATGTGGGGCACAGAAGACAAATCCTTCACGCTAAAGACACAGAAACGAAAAGGACAGTCTCACCACAGGGCACAGATATCACCGATGCTCACATAGAGTAAAAAAATCCAGAGTACTCTACGGGCACAGAAGCACCGGGATAATCCCGACCAGAACAGACAGAACAGATACAGATCACATGGCAGAATATACACACTCGCATACAGATCACATGGCAGAATACGAAATGAATATAGTATATACTCACAACAGTCAAATACGGACAGAATACATCTCAAATATGGACATAATACAGACGAAAAATATTATACACAATAAAAATGATATAATACACAAATACAGGCGAAATACATCCCAAATACGTTCTTACTATGCGAATGGTAAAGAGGTTCGACTTACCTCGTTTCCTTCTATCCTAACCTCGCCAATCCATGTCTCCCTTAATTTTTAGCGTCCTCCTCAAGTCCCTACAGTTTCAAGATCAGTTAATCACTATGATTTCTTACGGATTTACAACGATTTAGACAAGACGGCTTACCCTAGCGTCTCGGAAAGTGTTGTCGTGTCCTCCCTCGTCCATGGACTTGCCCGGAAGATCTCCTCCACCTTGAAAGAAAAAAAATGACTTTTCAGAAGGGTGAATTTTAGGGTTTCGTCCAGCCTTCTTTTATAGACGAAGTTATAGGATTTGGCAAAAGTTTAATTTAGTCCTTAGACAAGTTGCAGTTTGCTCCCTCACAAATTTTGATTTAATCATTATGGTTTTCTGATCCTCACATTACATCATACTCTTTTTATTTATGCATAAAGACTTTTTTTGTGTCCTAAGCTCTGATTTTCAAAGTCGACCTAAGCTCGTGTTAGTTCACATTTGTGAGACTTAAATCCAAATAGTCAATTCAACTTCTTCATCACTCGAACTAACTCCTTATTGATTATACATAGACTTTGAGATTCAGACATTGACAAACTACATTAAAACATATAAATTCTGGAATACGCCAAGGGAAAAAAAGACAAAAGTTGCTCCGGGATATTATCGTACCTTGGGGATATCGACGACGCCGTTCCCTAGGTGCTGAGCTCATCGTGGGAGCTGCCGTCCTTCCGGCTAGACTCGAAACGGCTGCCGCAGAAGCGCCCACACGTACGACCTGTCGTTCGCCTCGTCCGCGGAGCCCCGGAGGCGAGGACGCGTCGAGGTCGACGACAGTCGGTTGGATCTTCATTCGAGGCATGGGTACTAAAAGTCAAGAGCTTCCCCTAAATCAAAAATTTTAGGTTATATTTGGTTCCCTGTGATTTTAATTTATCGGCGGAATTGATTTATAAATTAACGTGTCTTTTTTTTGAAGAACAAATTAACGTGTCCGATCCTTAGTTAATTTAAAATGTAGAGTCTATTTACAAAATTATAAATAAAATTCGTACATAAAATTCGTAAATAGATAAAAACAAAATGTGGTTTAATTAGTCATAAGAACGGTTTAATTAAATTTCAAAGTCTAGAAGATGATTAAACCAATAATTAATCTGATTTAATTGATTAGTTCATTCGATTTGACCGACCCACCAGATCACAGCACTAAATCAAATTAATAGAACCTCAAATTATTTTCAAATAAAAACATTTTATTACCCTAAACCCTAATTATGCGAAAACCCCCAAATTCCTAACCCCAACCGTCCCTTTCCAGAAGCACATTGTACTCTCGAAGCTTACAGAGAGGGGAAATCAAGAGGAGATGCTTAATCGTACCATGAGGTAGTCGATGACGACGTCGTTATTGAAGGCTGTATGCGTTTGATGTCAACTTGGAGATTCTTTCTTCCCTTTGTTTGTGATGCTTTATTGCAACTACTTAATCTCTCTTTGGATCTTATTCTCTCAAATGGATATTTACCCATCCTGATGCTGTATGCGTTCGATGTCCTCGCTTCTTGTGGCCCATGGTTTCATAACTGAACTGCTTTAAAACCATGCTCTTCATGGTGGCAGCGTCGTACTATCATTATCTCAACTTTTTAGGTTATGATGGTGAGCAGCCAATTGTAATCACTGTTTTCATATTTCAGTAAGAAGTAGGCTTCATACAGACACGATCACAAAATTCTTCCTTTTCTCCCATTGGACTCTCGCTAGGTAGACCTCCGGTGTGACCCCGCAGAATTTGGTTGGTTTCCCACCTAGCTTGTTTCCTCATTGCACTGGTTCTCTAGCTCTAGGAGGTAGTTCTGAGATGCGATGGTGCTTTTATTTTAGTGACTGTGTTCGCCAACTTGTTATTATTGGAACTTCCAATAATAGGTGGGACGGCTTGCGAATTGTTGTTTCCTGAAATACCGTCAACTTGGAGATTGCCTATGATTTCAGATTGATGGCACACCAGACACACATATTCTGGTTCTAACATACTGGTATCTTATCCTCCAGTGTTGCCCTTCTTGGAGAGAGCAACATTTTTCCTGTAGCCGATCGGCATTGTCATAGTTCTATCTCCCATTTGTAAGTCCAACTTCCAAACATCTTTTCGTGTAGTGAATGTGATTCCCCTTCTACCTTAAGCTGACAAAAGAGTATATCAAACACAACAGAATAGATACAAAGAGTATATCAAACATCTTTTCCTGTTGTTTTGAGCCACTTGTGACAAAATACAAAGAGTATATCGAACACAACAGAATAGATACAACAAAAGCAAAATACAAAGAATTTAGAACACATCAGGACAGATGCAACACGAGTATATCTAACAAAACACTAAAAACGAAATGCAAGAACTTCGAACATTTGTCACTAGAAAATAAAAGTTCTTGCAACTGAACAACACCGGTTGGTTGCCTTCTGTTCCTTCTGACGAACTGCTCCCTTCTTACATGCGACTAAGTCACTGTAAACAAGAAAACTCTCCTAACACCATATCGAGAACAAAATGTGGGACCCCATCTGAAGTAGAAGTTCCTAATGCCGCGATCATATCTACAGCAGTTAAAACTTTGGTGACTTGTTCAGGTTCAAGAGGCTTGTGCTGGACCCGCACCTCCCCTGCTCCACTCAAAAGGTCACGACATTCTGTCACATCATCTGAAGAATACAAACGAGAGGTATAAACTTTTTCGGGATGTAATCTATCTATTGTCTCATGTGAATCTGATTCGACAATCACATTCTGTAGATGTCTACTCTGAGCCCACTCGAGGACTTTCTTGATTGCCCGAAATATATTAGAGGGCCGGTCAAGATGGAAGGCCACAAGCCAGCCACCAGTCCAGTCCCTTGCAACAACACCCCATGCAACTGCAAGAGGATGCAGATCATTAGACTCGACTATGTTGAGCTTGACCCAGCCCCGTGTTGGCAGATGCAATGCCATTCTGGCTTTACTCCTATGATGGGAGCCATCTGTATCAAGCACCAAATAACATAAGAATAAAGTTAAAAAGGTGGCAAGGATGAAAGCAGGGGCCGCTGAATTACTCGACATTAAATACACTATGCCACCAGTAATATAAGAAAATGTTCACCTTTCCCACCCAAAAAGAGTAAAAGAAAAGGAGATGGATTTAATGTAACTTACCATCACCAACATCATGCAACGCTACTTCCTCTACTATAAGTTTTGAAGCCACAGTCCTTGATCCTTCTGAGGAAAACCCGTAGTTGTCATTGCCATCACCAACATAGTTAAACTCACAAGACACAGTATCCTGCCATTTGTTCATCCAGATCTTAATCCTTGAGCGACCCCAAACATTATTCTTCTGCGTCATGAAGGGACCAAGAGCATCATCGTCTATCCTACTTGCACCAAACTCTCTAAACGAAAGACATTGGCGTTTCACATACTGAAATACTCCTGATTCTGAAACATCATCCTCCTGCCTCATTCTCAAGCGATCAGCACGCACAAACTTTTGATACCAAAGATACATGAAAACTGGATCAGCTTCAGTTGCCACGAAATTTTTGAAGTCGACGTCTGATGAATTCACAAATACTCCGCATTCGATTATTCTAACAAATGCTGCATCTCTGTGAAGCCTTTTTGACGTGTCGCTATATGTTACTGTCCCACTAACTTCAGCACTAACCCACTCTTCTTGCAATACTTTCTCTTCATCGGATAGTGCATTGGTCATATTACAAAAGAAGACTCGACATGTATTATTTTGGATAAAATCCCCCTTCCGGACTAGCTGCAAACTATCTCCGAGAGACAGGCTGATCTGGTAAGACAACTTAGAATTGTACTCCGTCTGTTCCAGAGCGAATCCAACACAAATGGTTGGCACTCTGCTTCGCACCCTAAAGGAAAGAGAACTCCTCCCAGCTCTTCGATACTGGAAGAAGATTGGGATGCTATCTCCAGGGACAAAAACCACTGGGCAGTTCTTCTGAAAATCATTTTGACAAAAAAATTAGTCTTCAAAGAAATTAAAGATAAAAACCCTTGTGGGCAATGGTAATACACGGTTTGTGCAATGCGAAAGGGAGATAGAGATGGAGACACAACCTGTTCATTAGAGTAAAAACTCCATGCCACGTATTTACCACTGCCTTGCAAGTATAGTTCTTGTAAAACTCCTGATGGCATAGGAGGGACATACTCGATCTGACAACACCCACTGAGATTAACAGTTTTCAGAACTTCAGATACAATCCTTGGAACTGCTATTAGCTTGGAGCAACCCGCGGCACTGAACACTTTCAGCCCCGGAAGCGATATACTTCCGTTGTCATGACCAAGCTCAACCAAGTTGCGACAGAAGTCTAGGTGTATTTCTACCATATGCTTAGCGCAAGAAAGGTCGGGCACCTCAGTCACATGGTCGCAGCGAGTGATGCTCAAATATTTCATATTTGAGTACTTCTGTCAGCATTTAAAGTAAAGGGTCAATGGTTTGAAACCTTCAAATTCGGGCTAATATTTTATATTTGCCAAAACCATACCTTTAAAAGATAATCTAGATGAAATGGAAGACTAGCATTCCCCAATGCGAGGTCTAGAAGCTTTTTTTTTTTTTAGGCGAAAAGAAACTTTATTACTCAAAGAAACGAAAAAGTTACAGGAAGGGAAAAAGAAAACAGGAGAGAAGTTAACACAAAGGCCGAATAGAAAACCGCAAAACAGCAAGCCTATCGCCATAAAGAAGAACTCGACCCTACAAACTTGAGGGATAGCGAGGCCGATGAAGGAAACAATGATCTAAAGCGATCAAACGCGGCGCATCAAAAGTCCACCTCATACTCCAGCCAACGTAGATCCTTACTGGCATAGGTAGTCCCAGCCTGCTTCCGCGCTTGAAAGCGAGTGTTCTTGGCAGGTGGTAAAGTTGATTCTTCCATGTCCGGCTGAGAATCCACCTCGTTCGCCCAATTGTTCTTTATCTTCTTCGTAATCGAACCCATGAACTTCAGCGAGTCCGGAAGATCATCGTTGTTAGAAAAAACAACAACCCCATTGCCCTCTTGACCTGGGATAGGCATGGGATCTGTAGTAGGTAAAGCAGAGGCGCTGCCCAAAATAGATGTGGACGGTCCCGGTATTATTGGGGTTCCCTTGCCAAGGAAACCCGGTTTCAAACCTTTATGCTTGGAGCCCTTTGAACCGAATGAGCTAGTAGGTAAAATCCCGCCCGCTGCAACATATGCTGCCTTCCTAGCTTCAACTATTGCCAAATCCTCAGGAGACAGTGATGCCAATAACTCAGCCGAGGAAGGGCCATTCTTGCGCCCCTTTTTCTTGCCCGATGATGATCTAGGCTTAGAACCCGATGAGTCAGTCACATGTGAAGCTGGCGTCAACGGCTCTATTATAATCGGGCCTAAAGATACCTGACCTGTATCTTGGGAGGGCGAAACCTCCTCAATCATTACACCACAATCCCCCTTTAAGTTATTTGTACTTGGCATTGGAGACTGCTTAGGAACTTCATCAAGCACCATCAACTGGACCAAATCATTCTGACCTGTACTTAATGGAGAACATTTATCACCCGGTAGAGTTTCACCCTCTTTGTCACCAGGTAGAGTTTCACCCTCTTCCCTCGCATCATCAGGGACCTGAAGTACCACCGAATCACCATCCTCTTGATCCTCCTCTTCGCGTACTACCTGTTGCACAAAATTTTCCAATACAGTAATAAGGGCAAGAGATGAGCACTCCTCAGCTTCAATGCTGGTTGGTGAACTAGGGGAGCACTCATTCTTTTGTTGCCACACCTGCTTCCCCACGGACCTCTTGGGACCCTCAACCCGTGGGTGCAGTTTTCGGCAAGAGTCTACATCATTCCGCATGACTGGAAGGTGCGTGGAAAAGAGGAAGAAGGATAATCCTCCCAATGAAGTACTATAAGACTATTTGGAAGGTGCTTTGGTGGTGTAAAAAACCTGGCATTTCTTATGATGAGTATTCTTAGATTGATCATCTCTTTGAAGCATTTATCATTCAAGTCCACCACGCTATTTTCAGGCAATTCCAACTTCAAACCGTGGATTGCACTAGTTCCCTACAATTGGCATCAGGAAGACCATTTCACAGTTAAATTTAGCATCTGCCTTGAAAAATACCATATCCCAATTAAAGGCTTTGTGGTAACCAGATTGACCGACAGATATATAGCATAACAAACTTGTTAAGATTTGAAGAGAGAAGGAAATAAAGAAAATACGCGTAATTTTCTTTTCTTCTTACCAAATTTCTGGTAGTCAACACCTCGAGTACATCCTCATAATGCCATAATCTACTACGTTTACCTAACTCTGCTTCAGATTCTTGTCTAACAATTTCCCTTCCCATGTTCTCTACAAGGTCATGCATCCATACTTTTCCGTCTTGTCTTCTTATAAAGCACTTGTCTTCCAAGACACTCATGCCGAATTTTGGGCGGAATTTACAGCCGTCAAAAACCTTCTCAAGATAATCACAGGACTCCCTGTTAAAGAAACATGACATGTCCAGAAACATCTGCCTCGCATTGTACTCCAACTTATCATAGCTGACTTTAAGTCTCGTAAATATATCGTTACTCATAATGCTTTTGTGCTCAGCTAAAGTATATTCCCATTCAACTCTATCTTTACCATACAAGTCAGCTCCAATAATTTGTAATGCCAGTGGAATCCCCTGGGCATAGTTTGTTAGATCCTTGGAAATACTGACGTAATCAGGCTCGGGTGCATTTTTCTTAAATGCATGCCAACAAAAAAGTTCAAGAGCTTTGTGATGATCCAGTTGTGTCAATTCATATGTCCTCTCTTTTTTAATGCCATGTTGTCGAAGCAAATCTTGATGCCTTGTTACTATAATCACTCTACTACCCGGGCCAAACCAATTGCAGTCACCAGCTAATACATTTAGCTGTGGCAATTCATCCACATCATCAAGAATAAGAAGGATCTTTTTGTCTTGGAGTCTCTCTTGCATATTCGTTGTTCCTTCATGAATATTTTTCAACTTGACATCTTCTTCACCAACAACTGAGGCAAGAATAGTCTCTTGGATACGTACCATCCCATCTATAGCTGAAGCTTTTACTCTAACTTCATCAATAAAACATGCACTTTCAAATTGCACAGCAACCAAGTTATAGAAGGCTTTGGCAATGGTCGTCTTACCTATCCCACTGATTCCATAAATTCCAAACATTTGAACCTCATTTTTGTTGGAACAAATAGATTCCATAAGAAAGACGAGCTCTTGTATTCGTGATTCCAATCCAACTGGATTTGCAGCCACAAACAAGCGAGGGGGACCCAAGAAGCTCGAGATCTTCTTGACGATCTTCTCAATAAACTCGGACTCGTACCTGAAAAATCACAAAATGAAATCTACATCATTTTGAAAAATGTTCCAATTCAATGATACTACAAAATCTCAAGGTATGAAACAAAGCCGTAACTATCCTCCATGTTAAATAACTCTTTTTAAAAGTAAACTTTTACCATTTTTTAGGCTCAGAACCCATAATTAGGTGAAAAGAAAATTCAATGAAATTGGAGTAATAGATGTTTAGATTTCTAACTGGGTGTGGGTGTTGGTTGAGATGGGAGTCGAAGATTATCCTACTCAACAGTCTATATGCCAATTGGATACAGCTTATATCAGATAAATTACATAAAATCTTATCAGGTTTTCATTTTCCTCAATCTATAATAACTATATAAATAGCAAGATTCTTACCCGGCTACGTATGTTTCCCCTTTAAGCCGGCTTGCTTTTTCCATAGCTAATCTCCAGTTCTGTACTTTCTCACTGCCCTTCCCGTACTTCTGTTCATGTACATCCATTCCCTGATATCTCATTTGTGACGGGTCAATTTCATAGAAGATAGGGAAAACTATATGCTGCTTCTCTTCCTTGCATTTTAGTATCGTAACAAGTTCATCAAGACAGGAATCGGAGGAAGCATAGTCTTTGGAGAATATAACAACAGAGATCCTAGATCCTTCAATGGCTTCGTCAAGGGTCGGAGAAATTTCATCTCCATCCCGAATCCCTTCGGCATCTCTAAACACTCTGACATATTTCCTTCTTAAGCTGCGATATAGATGATCAGTGAACTTGTACCTTGTATCTGCACCCCGAAAGCTCAAGAACACGTCCCACTTCCATCTCGAGGTCTCTGACAAGTCCGTGGTCATTTTCTGGCTAGTGGCTGAAGTTCATACGAACCCGGGTCTAGACATTCATCTGCAGGCAGCAACCAGACATAAAGTTACATTTAATGAAGTGTGATTAGGTACCAATTAGAGAGATAGATAGTTTACCTCTAAAGTTGCATTCAATCTGCGGTATTCAATAAGCGAGAGAAAATTAGAAATGATTAAACTCCGTCCAACAGAATGATGATAATATGTGTAGGAGCTCAGGTCAACGGTCCTCGTCGTCGAGGTGGTCCCAATAGAACATGGAAAGGGCCTTCATTTGGACAACAAAAACCTCCGTATGTGACTGTTGAAAATTAAATTTGATTTGTATTAGTCTAAAATTATTTAGATATAGTAATTTGTAGAATTATTTAGAGTTTTTATGGTTGTACTAAAAGCCTAAAGAGTTATCTAGATAAGTCAAAAGGTCAAAAAAGGTGGGCTGTAAAATGTACGTCTCTAGGAAAATCCAGAGATTTTCCAAGTCGGTGACCGCCATTATAAATAGGCAAATGAGTTGGCCGACAGAAACTGTAATTGAGTGAACAAGAAAAGAGTGAGTCCCGTAAGAAAGTGGAGTAATTTTTCAAAAGGGGGTTTATTTTTCCGACAATTTTTTGAATGGGGATATTTTTCTTGTCTGGGGTCGAGCCAAAAATCGCTCAGCGGGGAGCGTTTTTCCTTCGCACGAAACCGCTGCCCGGGTAACGTGTTTTTTGTTTTGCCAAAAACCGCTCCGCGGGGAGCGTTTTTTGGTTTGCCGTTGACAACACAAATTGGAAGTGGTTGCAGATTGAACCTTGTCTTTTCTCTTCCTTAGTAATATTCGAAAAATAATTAACCAAGTGATATTCATTAAATTGGTTATACGAAGGACCTGGTGTATCTTAATTACTACTACTAATTATTATTCCGTTTGGGTTATTCCCTTTAATGGTTTGACATTTATTGTTTATTTGTCAATAACGTGAGCAATCATTAAATACCGGGAAGCAGAACGGAAGTGAGTTTTGGTTTCTAGTATATTGGTCGGACTAATTCATATTCTTGAGAATTTTGAAATTTTACAAAAAAATTTAATAAATATTTAACACTGTTATATTTTTAAAAATTCAAACTCGATAATTCGTTAAATTAGAACATTTTTTTACCATTTGATCTAAGTGTTTCTTTCTATGAACGAAAAGTGGGTTTGGTTAAATGGGTTGGCGTATAACATTAAATATGGTGGGTCTATTTGGAGGGTTGTCCCTTGTAATTTATGCGATTTTTAAGACCACTTAATTACTTGCATATTGTAGCTTAAGATACGTGTTAGGGGGATGTAATTAGTCTGAAATATCCAAAACTTGGCAAACCAAAAAATGCTCCCGGTGGAGCGATTTTTGGCAAACCAAAAAACGCTCCCCGCTGAGCAGTTTCTGGCTCGGCCCCAGACAAGGAAAACATCCCCTGACAACCTCATTCAAGGAATTGTCGGGGAAATAAACCCCCTTTGGGAAATTACCCAAGAAAGTGGCCTACGACTAAAAGTCTTTTTGAGGGGATTGGATTAGGTACGGAGTGAAGGAATTGATTTCCAACGGTTTGGAGTAAAGGGGGGACCGCAGTGGCAAGCGCATGTATGTGATAATAGCAAGCACAGTTATGTGATAATGGCATTTGTTTTTTGAAAACGGCAAGTCCCCGTTGATGATAATGGCACGCGTAGTTTTTTTCATTTTGATCCCCGTATTTTGACATTTTTGCATAAGAAAGACGAGCTCTTGTATTCGTGATTCCAATCCAACTGGATTTGCAGCCACAAACAAGCGAGGGGGACCCAAGAAGCTCGAGATCTTCTTGACGATCTTTTCAATAAACTCGTACTCGTACCTAAAAATCACAAAATGAAATCTACATCATTTTGAAAAATGTTCCAATTCAATGATACTACAAAATCTCAAGGTATGAGTATCTTTATTTTTCTGGTTTCTGAATTTCTTCTAATTGTGAATAATAAAATATATTTATTATATATATATGAGTGAAAATAACATCCCATATTTAAATGTATCAATCAATAAAACTTCAATCGCTAACGATGCTATAAAAAAATAATTATATACCCGTTGTATTATAAGTACGAATATTTATAAAAATAAATACCTAATTAATAAACAATGCTTAGAAGAAATTGCGGCTAGTGTAGAAAATTCCGTTGATAATGAAGCTCATGATGATTCGGTAACTTTGAAATAAATAACGCAAAAAGAAGCAATCGTAGCACGAGACGACACTAGAGCTCTTAAATACGTTGAGAAAGATTATGAATGAGATTCGGCCCGACTTTCTAAAACGGTTGGAGCAGTCGCGTGATCATTTACAATTGGTCTATCGGCCAATTTTGGGAGCCAAGGCCAAAGCCAAAAATTATCCACCGGTAGATATGCCCCTTATCAATTGCATTTCTAAAATCCCTCACTAAGCCGTGCTTGCCTCTCTTTTTTTTCATGCCAGACGGCTGGACGGATGAACTTCCTTGCGCACACGGTCAATCAACCGTTTCTCCCAGATAGTAAAAAAAAAAAAGAGTCGGCTAGGAGCGCGGTGGTCCCCTCGGACCGCCCGGATCCCACGAGTGAGTAAAAAGTTAAATTTACATTTACATTGGATCTCACCTGAATCAACTAGATTTAATTTAAAAATATATATTCATATTTTACTACATTGTCATAATAATATTTATTTTTATTTTAAATAATTATTAATTTATGATACTGATGTGATTTATATAAGGGTATATTAAAAAATTGTTATCTTATTAATTTTTTGAATCAACCCGAGTTGGGACTAGACAAAATTACTAATTTAGAGTATACATTAATTTATCGAGTATTAATTTATAGAAATTTTATTATAGTTTTAGAATGAATCTAAATAGGGAAAATTATTGTCAGGCCCCTGGTGTTTGGCATATTCGCCTCTCACTTTCCTGTATTTCAAAAATCGATTAAAAATTTCCCTTAGTTTGACAAAATTATACTCTATGGTCCTTATAGTTTGGCAAAATTATACTCTGGGTCCTTCGATGATGTCAGCATACTTTTTTTTATTTTTTGTCATGGAAATGACAAAACTACCCTTGAAAAAGACCATCTATTTCCAGATCTTCATCTTCAACCTTGAAATCAAAACTTTCAACAAAAAGATGAACAAGATCAAGAACACCCAGATCGACGAATATCCTGGTCGTGAAAAAAATTCAGATCGAAAAACCCAAGATCAAGAACACCCAATTACACCATCCCCGACAACCGATTAAATCCTTCCAGTCATCTATAGGAGGACGTCTTCAGCAACCGACGCCCCCCCCCCTGGAACCACCGGCGTCCTCAACGGAGCCGAGCGGGGACCAGAATCAGATAGATGAGGAGGTCACCAGCAGACGGATGTCACGAGCGTTGGAGCAAGGCGGTTACAGGCTGTGGGTGGACGGCCAAGTGAGGAGATCAAGAGTGGACGGAGGTCAGGAGTGTCGTAGCAAGGCTACCGGCTCTCCTGACCGGGCTAGCGAGGATGGCCAAGCGAGGTTTGCAGACGACTAGCTACTGGGAAGGACGGCGGACGGCCAAGCGAGGGTTGAGATCCGTCGTGGTACAGGGGCTGAGCGGCTAAGAGCCCTGGATGAAAGAAGACGGGGCCGAGCGGGACAGCGGGCTGAGCGGCGAGCTGGATTTTCGAAAAGATGTTGGCTGGGCGGCTGAGTTGGAGTTGGGCGAAGTGGAGCAGTAGGACGGCGGGCTGAGCGGTAAAGTGAGCGGTGAGGCTAAGCGACGGGCTGGCTTGAACCGATGATAAGGACGAGGTCCTCCTCGGCAAGGTCGACGGTGGGCTGTCGAGGCAAGGTCGATGGTGGGTTGTGGGCTTGGTGTTGGAGACGAGTGAAGGGGAGAGAACAGGGACGAAGAGCGAGGAGTATTATCGTCATTTCAGTAATAAAATAATAATATGTGAAATAATAATATTTTGACCACTGACGTTAGCGAGGGACCAGTATAATTTTGTCAAATTAGGAAGAGTTTTTAATCGATTTTCAAAATACATGAGGTGAGAGGCGAATATACCAAATATCAGGGACCTGATAATAATTTTTTCATCTAAATATTCTAAAGACTGTAATCACGGGTGCTTATGAAGTCGCGAAATCTCCATCTCTCAACCATTTATTTATATGGCGAAATAACAATCGTCACTGGTAAACTATTAGTTGAGGGGAAAAAGTTTCTTGTTTTAGAAAGTAATTACGAGTTTATACCTGGTAAATTATTGTTCGGTTTGAGTTCCAACATTTTTCTTTTAATTTGACCAAACTCAAATTCGAATTTATCACATCCTACGCAAATCACAAGCACGTGGCACCTAATTTCTAATCAAGAACGATTCCATCATAAATGTCTGGCAAAACATGTCTGGCAAAACATCTCAGCTTTTTCTTTATAAAGGCGAAAGCAGCGCAATACGGGAAGACAGATATTTGTGTACTCGAACATGAAACCGCTACAAATCCAAAACATTAATTGGTATAATTGGGCATTAGATTGAGAATTCTTTCAAGCCTTTGCTCACTGGCCAAGCTTGCTTCCGGCGATGTCGACGACGAATCGGTACCTAACGTCGTTCTTCTCGAGCCTTTCGAAGGCGGTGTTGATGTAGTCCATCTTGACAACTTCAATGGTGGATGTCACCCCCTTCTCATTGCAGAAGGCCAGCATCTCCTCTGTCTCCTTCATGCTTCCTATGAAGGTTCCCGTGATCGTCTTCCGTCCTGCAAAATTAGATAGTCAATCCGCTACCCTGTTGCCTTTTCGAACAATGTGATCAAATTCGAGAACAAGAGGAGGCAGGGAACTCACCCTGCATAACCACAGGAGTTAAGAACTGGAGAGGGGTGTTAATGACGCCCATCAGGATCAACTTGCCATCAAGCTTCAACAGAGAGAGATATGGCTCGAGAGGATGGAAAGCCGGGACGGTATCGATGATATAGTCGAGAGAATCCTCGGCCTCTTTCATTTGGGCTGCGTCGGAGCTGACCAAGTAGTCGTCAGCTCTGAGGTGGTCCATTGCCTCGACCTTCTTCTTATCAGAGGAGCTGATCACGGTCACGTGGTGGCCCATCGCCTTGGCTATTTTCACTCCCATGTGGCCTACTCCTCCCAACCCGAGTATTCCTCCTCTTAGCCCGCTCTTGTTCAACCCGAAGTGGCTCAGCGGGCTGTACACTGTCACTCCCGCGCAGAGCAGTGGCGCTGCCTGTTCCGGCGACATGCCATCTGGAATCTTCACCACGAAGCTGAAGAACAACATAGATTATTTGAGTTTGGATTCACTTAAGGAGTCATAAGTTCAGGCCATACGAATGTAAAAAAGGGTGCGACAGTCTTCTACTCTGAATACCTTTGATCGACGATCATGGACTCGGCGAATCCACCCTGGGTGGGTCTACCATCGGTGTAGACGTCGTTGTAGGTCCAGATCTTCTTGTTGCAGTACTGCTCGGTGTCTGATTGGCAAGGAGTGCATTGCTTGCAGGATCCAACGAGGATCCCCACGCCAACCACGTCCCCTGCTCTGAACTTGCTCACATTGGATCCCACCTCCACCACCTCCCCGACAACCTCGTGCCTGCAAGTAACATCAATATATTTTTTTCTTGAGAAAATCCAAAGTTTCAGGCCCCACTAGCTAGGGAATTGGACATTATTCATAGAATTGTCTGAATGAAGTCACGGCAAAACAATAGACTAGGATGATAACCTAAATACTGGTAAGAGAAAAATTCACTTTATTACCATGGTTTTAAAACCCGGCCCGGAGCTACGATCCAGAATTCCTACCGTTTTCCGGGTCGGCCGGTCAGACCAAAGATATTTTTATTTTTTATATTTTAAATAATATATATATGTTGGTTAAAATATACTTATTTTTCATACAAAAAAAGCAGACTTAATTTTTTTATCTCTCTACTCTATAAACCTAATTTTTATTTATTTATTACTTTATAAACTTGTCAAATCAATTTTTTTTCTCGAAAACTACCAAAAAAGGTCAATTTCGCCCATTTTTGTACGAATTGGGTTCGACTGGCCAAGGTGGACCTCAAAATCGGCCAATCCGACCGGATTTGGTCCGATTAGTACAGACCCCGGTCAAAAGCCTAAAAATGACCCGGTCTTGTGCCCGTTTCACGGTCCAACCGGTCAGACCGCATTTTTTAAAACCATATTTATTACAATGTAGTTTGACACGTTTTTTATTATGCGGTTTAACTTTGTCTATTTTATTTTTTGCAGTTGGGTTTTTCACAGTTAGCCACGTCATGTCATATTTTTTTATGACAGGTGATGATAGGTGACGCCGAGGTGAAGAGTTTAAAAATCTTCAATTCGATATCCTAAAACCTCAAATTGAAACCTCCCAAATCCCCATACGAATCCAAAATCCCTCTAGCTCTGGTAAAAATTTCTCCCTAAAATTCAAATCTCTGCTCATACTTCGATCTAGATGTTCCAATCCTTTCTAATCTTTAAACTATCCGAAGGAAAATACGGTAAAAAAAGAAAAAAGACTTGAAACATAGACATTGAGAGACAAGGGTCAAAATCCGAAAGATTGTTGGTCGTAATTAGACATATAAAAAATCGAAATTATTTAGCAACATATAATTAAGATTAAAAAAAAGCAAGTACCCAGCAACCATGGGATAACGTGACATGCCGAGGTCATTTTTAACTTGGTGAAGATCGGTATGGCAAACTCCGCAGCACCTGACCCTAACAAGCACATCTTCGGGACCCGTGTCCCTGCATTAAAGAAAACACAAATTTCGGGCCCGACTCTCTCAATAATATTTTTTTTTAACAAAAGAAATTAATCTAACCTGAGAGTGTATGTGTAAGGAGAAAGGATCCCAGAAGGGTCTTTAGCTGCCCATCCAATTGTTGTTCTTTCAGTATCAAGGCTCCCCATGGAGATAGAAAACTAGCAAACAAAAAGAAGTCGAAGAGTGTGATCTTGTGAAAACTTAAAACCTTATGCTAAGAGCTTTATAGAAAAAGAAATGGAAAAGTTACAATGGGACAAAGTTTTAGGGAAAGGTGAAAGCGAAGGCATACTGGTGCGTGGCCAACTACGTGGACTTGTTACCGGTGGTTTTGGTGCGGTAGGTGAATTGGCGTGGTGGGACATCATATCTGACTAATTTACGTTGGGGTCGGAGAAATTTTTAAAATATTGTAAAGTATTTTTACAAACATTTAACAGTATTTGTATTTTTAATAGTTCATAATCAAATTTGAATCTCTTATTTAAAATAATTTATTCATTAGTTTATTTAGATATTCTTTTGAGCACTTTATGTCAGCTAAATTAATCACGCTAGAATTTATATTTTGTACAGTGGTAACGAAGAATTAAGGTTGGGGTTAAATCTCGAAAATATTTAAAACTCACATATTTACAATAATCGTACAAGGAGAACAGCTCCCCTTAATTTTTTTTAAATAATGTTCACCTGCCTTCTATTCTGTTGTCTAGCTAGTGTCACCAGCAGGTAATGACTAATGATGCATGGCAAAGATGAGACTTTGCCTTTGGATACTAACTACATCAATGTTAATATATGATATGTATCTGAGCCGTCGAGATCCAGTTTAAGTGGTAAACTGGTGGATAGAAATTTTGGACTTGTGTAGGATTCAAACGTTAGTAGAGTGGAATTTTTTTTAAATGAAAAAATATATATTGAAAGCTATTTTTTTATAAGTAAATTTGTATTAAACAAAAAGTTATTTACAATACAAACTTAAGCTGCCTTTTCGGCCAAAACCAAAATCAAAACCTAAGATCCACAAGAGATCCCCGATGCAATAATCAAAGACGATTGCATAACAAATTTCCCGGGAGCAGATCATCGGCATCGAAAAAGCTTCAAAGGGTTTTCACCTCTAGTATTTTAGTTGCTTAGAGAATTCATGTATAGCACGAGATTTCTTGGCCTGCCAAAGAAGACACCGAATTAGACCATCGAGTCCAATCTTGAACACGCGGAGAATGGTGTTGATAATCACGCCAAGTCACAGCTATGTTAACTGTGCCCACGTAGCATGCCCCTATCTTGGAGGAATATGCAAATCCATTTGAGGAGAAAGGCCTGGTTTTTTTACTTATCAAATGTTTATTGAAGAGTCGTATAGTATGTCAATATGACCAAATTTTTTAAATTTAAATTTAGACAGGTTGATCTAAACTTTAGGACTTTAGGTGGTTTTGGACTTTGTTTTTCTCCCAAGCAATTTTTTTTTCATTTTTGCAATAGTAAAAATTGATCTACCAACCCATAAAAAATAATGCATGAATTGTTGCCATCCCATCCACAATAATCTGACCACTTTTAAGAATATCTATATACCAAAAATGAATCGTTTGGTCTTAATTTCCTATTTTGTCTGTTTTTTCAATAATGTTAGGTATGGATCCACAAGGTGTGAAACTTAAATTGAATGGGGAACCATTTGGCTTTAAGTCTGGTAGATGAAAAAACTTAGGGAACGAAAGACGGGATTAAATATCTGATCTAATCTTTTAAAAAAATTTAAGTTTGATGATTATGTTCACTATAATCTCAAGTCAACGTAGGTTAGCTGATTCATTCAGATTTTTACTATACCAATAAATCAAATTTTCAACTGGTGATAGAAATTTTAAATGGGGACAAGATTTTTCATCATATTTTTGCTAAGTTCGAGATTGAAATTAACACCATTTAATAGTTGATATAAGTGCTTGTTAGTATTTAATTTTTGCCCGGGAGGTTAGGATTATGCTCATCCATGCACGGAAGGTCACGCTTTCAACACTGATAGAAACGTTACGTTGACAAAGAAGTAGTTTACCAGAGGAAAAAAACAAATTAATGGAACAGTTTCACAAAAAGAAAATTAATCAAATAATGGAAGGACTTGGATACAACTACTTAAACATAATTAGCGGAAAAGTTGTTCTAACTTAATAAAGTAGTTTCGAATACGAGTTATTAAAAATATGTTAAATATTTATTAACAGTAATGTTAGTGAATATCACTGGGGTTTGAAGCTGGTGGTGGTGTTGGTAGCCAATCCCTCTAACAAGTGACGGATAGTTGTGGCTCTACCAGCTTTAAAAAAGGACATGGCTTAACGCTACTGTTTTTATTCCTTGACAAGAATCTAAAGACAAGGATGACACAACTTCACTCGTTTGTTTTTCCAATGTTCCTAAATTGTTGTCTACCTACTACATGATATACTTGTGAAGGAGAGGATCCCAAATAAAATATTATTCTGTTAGTCAATTTTTATATACCAAATTGTACATCCTTGAAGCCCCACCGGTCTTACCAAATCAAGGGTTGGTGAAAGCCTGGCTTGAAAGTGAAGAAAATTTAATATTTCTTCCCCTCATTTTTTATACTGTAATATCCATTTATCATTGATTTGGCAATATCGTATTTGTTAGGGTAGAGATGGGATATAGAGAGAAATAGAATATAAGTTATTATGAGATTTTCACTAGTGAGTTACAAGGGATACAATGTGTCAAAACCAAAATCAAAATCAAGTAATACGTTGTATAATAAAAAAGTGATGTTGCATAATTAAAGGTGATGTTTAACCTTGGAATTTTATTTATTTATTACAACATCCTTTTACTTTTAATTGTTGTCACTGGAAGATATGATATCCCTACAAAGCTAAAGTGGGTTACTGTTCATGTGCATTATTACACACCAACTACGAGATCAGGATAAGGCAAGAGAAGAAGAAAATATCCCATCAAAAGAAGAAGAGAATAATGCAAAAGGGACCAATTCCACTATTGAGTCATTGGTTGCATTGTAAGTGAACTTAATAACTGGGTATGATATAGTTTTTAATTTTTTTATATTCAAAGTCAAAAACTATCAAGACATATTGAGATGGTGATTCTCGATGATGTCTTTGTCATTCGTAAAATTTGAACCCAGACTTTCTTACATTCCTACTGCAGAGAATATAAAGAGAAGAGATTAACACCAAGGAATCTTGTAGTGTTTAAACTTCAGATACATGATTTTAATGAAGTTTCTGTTCTTGATATCCAATGACTAAAGGCTTGTAATGACATCTAAGCTTAATCTGTTTCTAGCAACTTAATTAACAATGATGAACAAAAAAAAGAAAAGAAAGCTTACTGGAATCAAAATCCAAGTCAAGAAAGAACCAGAATCAATCTAGCACCTCTTAAAGCGGATGAGATTGTAAGGTTGACATGCGGTTTAGACTGGTCGATGTCTCTTCTTATGAACTTCATCAGCTTCTCATGAAGTTCAAGAGCAGCAGTGTTTGTCTTCAGATCCTCTCACATTAGGCCGAACAGAAACGGATACCCGATTTCCGGTATCAGATACTTGTGCCCTGATCAGATGAATCTAATTAGAGATGCCACCAGCAACTAGTTATGCGACTGGTCTCTCATTTTTCATGATATCCCAACTTCTTTGCATATATGGAGGCAGAGGAGCATCCAAATCTATGCTGTCCAATGAGGAGAAGTCGTAGTCTTCTTGCGTTTGAACACCTTGTAAAGCCTGGGACACATTGGGTAGAACCATTTGCTTGCAGTGAAGATGCAAGCGCGGCTGCTTTTCCGAGATGCTTCCAGAGTCCAGATCAATGCCAAAAGGTAATATCTTCCTGTTCTGGATCTTTTCAGGCAAGTTATCGCCAAGATCAATGTCGAACAAATGTCTCCGCTTTCGGTGACTTTGCCATCCATATTTCAAGTCTCCCACGATTGGCGTCCCCAATACCTCGGCACAATGCACTCGGAGCTGCAGCAATGTGAAATGGTTTATTATGGTGGAGTCCAAACTGACCTTGGAAGAAAGAAACAAATGCATTAGAAGGTATAGTTTCAATTCTTACCTGATGCTTTCGACCAGTAAGAGGTGTCAGCTCTAACCAAGTGTAGCCTGCAATAACGTCACCAATCAATCTCGGACAGAGTCAATGGAAATCAGAATATATGGAATCTGAACAAAGTTAGACAAACCTCGCTGATGAACAAGGAATCTTAAGGAGGCTAGTTTCTAATATTCAAAGACCTTTTTCCTAAACTTTGTCATATAGTCTTTTTTTTATAGAAGAATTATGGATCATATAGTCCACTTCGACTATTTGGGCTAATACTAAACAGAGAGAAGCACAAGAGACAAATGCTAACCTTCGCGTGAGTCGATAACTTTATATTTTGTTGCTGCATGATAAGAAATCACATTATGTGCATTCCCCACCACCATTATTCGATCAGATTTTCCATCATCCAGAACCACCTGAAGCAAAAAGTGCCAGATTTATCAGACTATATATGTAAGGCAGCAAAAGTGGCGTAAAGCTCTGCGACATCACTGAGCAATAAAAATAACGATGCATACATTTCTTTCCTGGCACGAGAGGGTCTCGGCTACAGAAATAAGTAGATTTGTAACGAGAAAAGGTACCGTCTAGCTTAAACAGCCGAGAATCTCAATTTTTGGGGTGAGATAGGTAAAACAAAAGCAAGTGTCGCAGGATTTTGACCTAGACCGATCCCTTCTAAGCATTATATTCATGGTTGCCGCTGGGATACAAATAAGACACAGATACAACATATCTTTGGTCTATTTTGAGGTGTTTGGTATGTGCCAACCTTTCCCAATGGTGCAGATATTAGCCCGTTCGGACGCCTTGGAGACCCGATGACAAGAGCCCAGTACTTTCTCCGGAGGATTCCTTGTTTGTCAAAATCCTAGAGAAAAGAATGCAAGCATTTTTAACCTGTGACATTATCATTGACAAAATTTACCATTATCTACTAATAGTATGTGCATATAATGGGAGCAGGCATGGAAGATAGAGTAATCAAGTTGTTTACATCGTCAACAGCTGCAAAAGTCTTCTCTCTGAAGATGCAATGCAAAACTGCTGCACTTGTTTGCGTCCTTCCCATAACCAATACGCCACTACTATCTTGGTCAAGTCTATGTACCTAACAAGGACACAAACAACCTTGAGATCTCAATCACGAGACTATTGAGACAGTCGCAGACATAAAAGATGCTGCTTCTTGGATCATTAATGAAAATTAAGAGTAGATCCGAATTCCAAATGTGTTTCAAGTCCCGGCCACTAGCTTTTCACCAGAAGAAGAGCAGTACCAAAAAAATCCACTGGCTATCAATCACATTGAAAGAAAACACATAAACTCACCAAAAACCTACCAGGCGAGGTGGTTCTCGGTACTCGTAACTTAAACAAGCTGCAGCAATCTCATCTAAACTTCTTTTGACCCCAATGCCTCCCTGTATAACATTTAAATATGTCATCACGGTGCACCAAAACAAGAGTTTAAACCCATAGATACATACACATGAAAGAAGAAATCAAACCCAGAAACCAACCTGGACAGCTAACCCGGGAGGTTTATTAATGACCAGTATTGCCGGATCCTATATCGATCAAAAGCAGACAAAAAGCATACCTCTTAACCATTGAACACAAAAAACAAAACAAAACGAAGTGAAAGAGAAAGAAAACAGCACTCAAAGTGAAACAACCTTGTAAAACACAAGGCCACACATGAAGTTCATCTCCTCTTCATTGTAACCACACTCTTCCCTCCGAGGAGGAGACTCTTTAACACTAATTGGGAGAACGATTTGGTCTCCAATATTCATCGAGTCCTTGGCTGCAACCTTCCATTAACCGCAGAGAAAAACACTCAACTCAAAATGACAATCAAATCCATATCACAGAGCAACAACAGATCAACTCCACCAAGTCACATGGACATCTAGCTCCAAGTACCGACCGATAGAACAAACACTAAAAAGCAACGAAATTTACCCTCTTAGGTCGTTGTCCTAGAGCTTGATCACCCATATCAGTGGCTTCTCTTCGAACCTGTGGCCACAACATTAGACCTACATCAGTAACTTCTCAACTTGGATTATGGTCACAATAAGTATGAGATTTCAACATTTCCTAGAATCAGGGAGATCTATAGGACAAACACGAACACATACTTCACAAGCAATACATTTATCAAATTCAAAATCGATTCGATCGTTTTCCTAGAATCACGACGGATCCTACATTGTTCATTTTCTGTCTATCTCTTCTTTTGATTGAATTTTCATTAGTTCCAACCCATACCCACATGACTTTCCTCTTATTTACTATGATCCCACTCGCATAAAATCCGTAGTAAACAACCCGAAGCGAATTAATCGCGAAGAGAGCAACAACCTGTCGAAGGCGGAAGAGCTTCTGAACAAGGCTCCTGGGCAAGTCAGGGCAGCACTGCAGGACCCACTTGAGCGCGGTCGTTTCCCCACCCGCGGGCGAAGACCTCGTGACGATAGCTCTTCCGAGGGCGGTGGCGTTCGGAGCGGGAGCGTAGGGAGGGAGAGTAAGCCACCTGCCTCTCCCGCCACCATTGGAAGGATTGGAATCATAATTGGCCTCGTCTGGGTCCTGGGACTTGGGCAGATGGGCTTCCGAAGCGAAGAGCCTCGCGGGCAGTTGGATGGGGCAGAGGCGGCGGAGGCCACGGAGGAGGAGGGCGGTGGGGCCCAGCATCCCGCGGGTCTTTTGAGTACGCTTGGAAAAATGGGTTAAGGGAGGTTTTACGTTTTAGGAAAGGAGGAGGAAGAGACTCACTTCCTATATTTGGGCTCCTCGCTAGAATGATGCAAATGGGCTTCGGCCTCGACCGGGTTACCGAGATTTTTCTAGTTGATATTTTATTATTCGTATAAATTTTTTGGATAAAAATATTTTCAAGTTTTATTAAATTAAAAACAAAAAAAATCATTACAACAAAAAAATTTATATTTTTGATTTGTTTTTCAAAAAGTTTTAAAAATATTTTTTTTCTAAATATACATAGGAATATTTTTGTCTAAGAAATTTACTCAAAATAGTGGGACGTCACTGAAGAACCATCTGTCATTTAGTTGAATATTTTTAAAGCTAAATTGTATTTTTGTGTAAATGAGGCAAACTATATGATATTAAAGTGTACTTTTATTGAAATTGGCTATAGATATTAAATACCTATTAGATTGATTAATTTGAAGTCAAATAGCATGTAGCTTAACGGTATAAGGTATTGTAAATTTGAAGTAGGTCCAAAGTTTAAACCCTAACAAATATAATGGTGAAAAAAATTTATCTTTAAAAATGATTAATTTGGATTTTGAACTGTGTAAGACGATAGAATTTTTTTTTGTCGACGTGTCTACTAAACCGTTCATTTTAATTGAATTTTATGACATTTAAATAACCAGATTGCTTCTACATTGGAAGTTCTACTCTGCAAGCTCATCAGTCACCTCACCTGGTTTTATTATTAGGCAGGGTGAATTCGGTGCTCCCGTCCTAAATGTAGAAATGTTAAAATTAATGTAAATAGACAATTTAAACGAACTAAAGAATTGAATAGGATGAATCAATATTTTTTTGGGTATAAGGATGGATAATTGTTTGGTCACAGATTTGTATGTTTTAGATCGACGCATTAACTTCTATTCCTATACTTCATTGTCACTTCTAGAAGGCACTCTCTTTTATTAGCTTCGTTTTCACCTTTCGTCCTTCTTTAAGCGAAGATGAACTTCTTCATTAGTTTGAGTATTTTCGTGAGTTCCTCAAAAAGTATTTTCGTGAGAGAATTTTAATTCAGTACCATGCGATTTTTTTACTTTTTTATTACATATTATATGTTTTATTTTTTTGAGAGATTTCTCAAATACACATTTTTATACTTTTTGTTACTAAGAGTGTGAATTAAAAAATCTTGTAAAAAAATACGAAACTAGATAATATTTGATCAAAATACGTCAAACTACTTAATAATAACTATTTTTTCATTATACTCTAGGATGGAGTAGTTCAGATTATTGATTGAAATGTGGCAAAGACTTGTGAGAAAAATAGACGAGAATTCGATTTTTTTCGTTGAACTTAAACTTTCTCATTTCTCCCCACTAATTAGTCCAAATGATATTGTAGTTTATAAAAAAGATAAGAACACATATTGAAACACTACAAAATTTCATTTGTTACATTAAGCAAGAGCGCCACGGCCAGTCGAAGAGATCAATATTCGAAATGTATTGGAACCTCAAATGACAAATGACATTCTCAATGCCAAAATTAAGCTGAGAAGACAAAAAAGGACTTAAAATAACATTATATGGCCGGATCATCAGGCAGGAAATAATATTACCAAGCACCTTTAAATCTAAGAGAGTTGATTCAAATGACAAGAGACTTGAATTTGTGTTCAACCTTTACGAATGAAAAATACATCATTAAAAAAGTGATTTTTAAATAAGATCCGACGGTGCTCGACTATAAATACTATCCGAAGAAATGAAAATCTACGTATAAGAGAAACTATCAGCCACCTAGTGTCCAACTCCGGGACTAGGACCCGAGTTTTGAATCGCTCCTTTGAACGTGCGTTTTCTTGATTCTTGCCATGAAGTATCATCCCTTCGGGTTATTGGCCCAAAACTTTTATTGCTTCGGAAATAGAACTTTTGCGACGAATTCTCTTCCACTCCATTGGAAGCATGAGCTAACTTGGTGTCCACCAATCGCCTAGCCTCCGACTGTGTGAACAGTATAAAGCACAAGAAGAGTAGAAGAGAAGAAAGGTGCAGGGAATTGCATCTCATTTCACTGGCCATACTTGGTACTTGGTAGTGAAAATGTTTGTGGAAGTCATCATATATATATTTGATGACTAAGTTTTGTTTCAACCAAAATAATTTGGATCTAGCGAAGCTTAATTTGAGGCTAAGTTTTGTTTTGTTTAATTATGGCCACGTTTTGGTCGTCCGACGTGAAACCCCATGCTCGGATTTTGCTGCTTTGATTGATAAGTTTTGTTCCCTTTGAGACTTGGTCGTCTGGTGGTACTCTGTTAAATTAATATTTGGGCAAAAAAATTATGTTGCATTCGTAGTACCATATATTTTCAACACTTATTTATAAATAAAAGTAATAAGCTTATTACAGGTAACTAGAGATATAATAATCTCAATAACTTACGGAAACGTTTATGTAAAAAAAGTTAACGTTTGACCGGGCAAATAACTTAAATTAAACGGTTAATGATCACAAATCCTTTTGTATCAATTAAAACGATCACGTACCTGATCAAGGAAAAAAAATAAAATCGTTAGATTAATTTGAGAAACATATATTATACTCGTGTCTGCTAAATTAAACCCTTTGATCCGAACATATATTTGTATGTCCTTAATTTCGTCACTAATTAATTAAAGTACCGAAAAAGTCTCGACACTCGAGGTAAAGAAATCTCTAAATAATTTGACCCATTAAACCTTCAATTTGACCCATTAAACTTTCGTGTATCCGAAAAAAGGGGGAAGGCGTTAATAACGTAACCAGAAATAAATAATTGCAGTTTTTTAGCAAGTTCTAGTTTTACTTGATTCGTATTTTGATTAGTCGATGTGAGATATGTCCGGATGAATATAACCATAAAAAGTTGTAAGAGTTGTAAGTATGCCCAGCCGGAAGTAGGACCGAGCAGGTGCTTCTCAAGTCTGAGATCACGACGGATGAAATTGTTTTAATATATAGTTTCTGTCGCCAAGGTACACCTAGGTCGACAATATTCTTCGCTGATTATTCACTAAAATGAACTTATTAGGGAAAAAAGGTCATTAGCTTGTGTCATTCAATTTGTAGTACTCATTTGATTTCAATTTGTTAATTTTTGTAGGTCGCTATATGAGAATGCGGCCCCGTGTTTAAAGCTCTAGTGTGAATAACCAACCCTCTCTTTGATTGGATGACGGAAGAGATTGATGCCCTAGATAGAAAGGTCAGATTTTTTTTTGAGGAAAAGGTGAGGGAAATTTGTGTTTACCGAAGAAGGTGACTAGAGACTTGGGTCGACAAGAGATAAGGGTATAAAAATTATTTTAAAATAAAATAATAATAAGATGAGTGATGATGTTAACGAAGGATCCAGGAGTATAATAAAATCAAACAGAAGAGATAAAAAATAAAATTTAAAATATGAGGGTTCGCATTGGCAATATTACTAAACACCAAAAACAATAGCATAATTTGCCCAAATTTTAATGTTACATATGAAATTAAAAATATATTTTACAATATCAATCAATAAAAATGCAAACAACATCAAAATTTTAAATTTAAGTTAAATGATGAATTGCAATTTAACGGTTTTCGAATTCGGCCAATTTTGTTAAATAAAAGGGAAAATAAATAAATAGAAAAATGGATTTATACTTAATATACCAAATTAAGTTGCCTATATATTCTCACCTAAAAATCATCTAACGATAGTAAAAATAAATATATATACTTATAATTCGATGTATCACATTGATTCGTTACTATTCGGTATGTGAACTAATTGGTAACTGAAAAACTAGGTCAATGGTGCCAACTTCGCCCTTTTAAAAGATTTTTTTAATAATTGGTAAGATTTGAATTCAAAAAAGTGTTACGACTGCTACTATTAGTTCATCGTTAAGAAGTTATTGTGAAATATATTGTGATGCGGAAATTGAATCAAGGGCGCGAACCTGCGAGGTGAAAAAGTTCACTCACAGCGAGATCTCACTCGCTTTCTGTATGGGTACTACTTAGACCTAATAATATAAAAGGCAGCCCAAGCTTGTATTGCAACTCTTCTTAAAAAAAGCTTGTATTGCAACTCGTACCTTCCAGAGCCTTTTGGCTGGGATCAAAGCCTTTTGCCTTTTGGCTGGGATCAAAGCCTTTTGCCTTTTGGCCTCTTGTACTTTTTTGATAAGTTTGGCCTCTTTTAATTTTGAATGGAAAAATCTGGAGTTCGACCACCAATTCGATTCGCCCGTTGAACCGCCAAATTGGTAGTTTGAGGAAATATCAAAGTTTTGAATACAGTTTCAATTCGCCCACCACAGTTCGAATCTGATTCAATGAATTGACAAATCTGGTTTAAATTGATCCGTGGTTAAGATTATATGTGCCCATTATTATACTCGCACGACCATTTTCACTGAATTGAGAAAAACTTCGGACTCTGGGCCGTAACAGGTCGCCCGAGACGGTACGCGTCGTGCGAAGATGAAGTGGGGAGCGAGAACTGTTGAAGAGCTAGCGGGCAGCCGCTAGTTGGGACTTGCGGTCGCAAGTCAACTAGCGACCACTAGTGAAGAGTCACAAAAGCTGCTGTGCGAGGTCACTGGCGATCGCCAGTCTGGACGGAAAAAATTGATGAACTTCGGACAAGTTTGCCCCTGCGTGTTGCTTTTGTTTCCTAGGTTTGTTGGCTCTATAAATACCCCTTGTAACTCATTTGTAACCTCTAAGAACAACAATAGAAGAGAGAGAGAGAGTGGCTTGAGACAAAGGAGAAAATCCTAGGTGAGTGTGAGTGACAAAGTGTGGCCTTTTCTTGTTAAGAGCAAGTGAAGCTCAAAAGCATAGTGAACTCTCTCCTGGCTTGGTACGCCCCCAGACGTAGATCGTAGTGGATCGAACCGGATAACCAAACATCTTGTCTCTTGTACTTTTCCTTTAGTTTCTGGCTTTAATTCGTGCTTCTCGTTGTGATTGTGGTTCGCTTGTGTGTTGTGGGTATTAAGGATTAGGTGAAATTAATTAACCACTAAAGTGAAAACTATACAAATACAACTAAACTAAATTAACAAATATTGTCTAGCCAAAAATGGAATTAGTGGATTAAGTTTCTTACTACCAATTCATTCATTGGGTTCCATTAAATTCGTGATGGTCCGAGTGTTCCTAAGCTAGCAAGCTAACGCTCCCGCCATTAGCTCGCCAAAGTCGGTTATAAATTAAGATTGGATGAACTAGCTAGTTCTCCCACACCTAACTATCCTCATAATCCAATTAAATTTCAAGGGAAAAGTCTACTTTCGTACCCTGTGGTATCGACCAAAATCACTTTAGTACCCTGTGGTAAAAAACCGATCAATCGAGTCATACTTATTCCAATTAACATCAAAAAGGGCCTCGGGCAGCTGCCCGGGCAGC